>CAJNJA010098064.1:758-19062 GCA_905231915.1 Symbiodinium necroappetens
GGTTTAGGGTTTAGGGGTTTACGGCTAAAGGCTTTGGGTTTAGGGTTTAGGGCGCACAGTGTGGATCCTGGCCGCGGCCAAGAAACTATTTCTGACGGCCATGCAAAGACAGCAAGTGAGGGAGTGCAACATGGCTCAATGATCCAACAAGCGGTGATAAATACAAATACTTGTAAACACATCTACGATAGTATTCTAGGCATGCTTTGTCGAGAACTTCGTGGTTAACTGCAAAACACCGCCAATCACGACCCGTCAGCTAACATGCATGCCCCTGACAGGCCAAACAAAACCCGCGCTAAACCCCAAACCGCAAATCCTAAACCGTAAATCCCTAAACCCGGAACCCACTCCTTTAGACTTAGAAGCGCTCGTCCCGTCCTCCTGCTGCCCTTCACTGCGTCTTCTGGCCTGTTGTTGGTTCTTCTAAAACTGACACCCACAATCGCCCCTTTCTTAGAGCGGATAGAGCGGCCTGATGCCGTCAAACCTCACCAACTACAGCATGGTTTGGGGTATAGTATAGATATATCCCATTCTTGCTGTTTGAGGGGCTATAATGGAATGCCATGAAAAATGCCGGACCTCCGTATTTCTACGGAACTGACTTGGGCGCGGGCTTGAATAAAGGTCTGAGAGAATTGTGCTGCACACTGTCTCAATCGCGATAAGTTCAACACTTGTCAACCGGTGTCAGTAGATTCGATTCCGCTGAGGGTCCGCTAATGACAGCACTTCCTGTAGACCTTACAACTTGCGACGTTCATGCGAAGGGCTTCATCAAATTTCCAAGGGCTCTGAGTAGGTGCCCATGGCAATACTAATGAGGTCCTTAACTTGAAGATCCGTACATAAGGCAACCCCCGATCAGAGCAACAACAAATTAAGCCTTGAGAGGTGAACCTATAGTTCAGTTATTCAAGGATATTATCAGGGCATCCATATGGCTTGCTGGTTTCGGGTTTAGGTTACGAGTTGTAGGGCTTAGGTTTGAGGGTTTAGCGTTTACCCTGAGCTTCGAAAGACTGTTCCTGAAATGGGCGTTACGAAAAGGCTATTCCCGGAATGGTCGCTGCCTTTCACGGTGAGGGTTCGTTTTTAAAATTTAGGTTAAGAGGTTTAAAGCTTTGGGCTTTAGGTTTTCGTTCGTGGCTGTTGGCCTGCAGGTTCCGGGCACAGCTCTCCACGAGGAAGTCCTCTCAAGCTTGCATCGCACTAGCCGAAAAAGGGCTAAGCATCCTAGTGCAGTGGTTGGGCTTATTGATCCCAGAGGGTGCACATATACTGCTATTGTGGAATTAGGCCCCAAAAGACCATCCTTGTTATGGCTTTGGGGAGCTAATTCCATAATATTAGTATCTGTTAACCCTCTTGGGATGTAATGATTACTCCCTGACCCTAGAAAGCAAATTTCCTGAACATTTATTCCCTCACCCTAAGCCCTAAACGCCAAAGCCTAAACGCAAACCCCTAATTTCCTAATTCCAGACCCTAGGCCCTAACTTGAAGTCTGGACTGTAAAAAAATGAAAAAACTTGGGTAGCTCTGTAAGTTGGGTTTTTTCAACGCAATGGGCCGCTTTTTCACCAGCAGGAAGCTCACCCCCTAAGGGAGCAACACCAGCAAATAGAAGATGAGAGTAGGCTGGAGGGTTAGGCTTTAGGGATTTAGGGCTCAAGGGCTTCAGGTTTCGGGGTTTCGGGTTTAGAGTCTTTCGGGTGCCTTAAGCAGTTCCTGCTTGTGTCTTGGGGTCGCAGGGATTTGCTCGTCGCATCTCGGGTGGAGGACTCTAAACTTCTGAGGTTCCGGGTAGGGGAGGGGAAGGGATGGGAGGCTCTAGCTTAGCTTTAGGGGTTTAGGGCTTCAGGGCTTCAGGGCTTTAGGGCTTAGGGGTTTAAGGTTTAGGAGTTTAGGGCTCAGGGCTCCAAACCTCACAGTACACCCAAACCCTAAACCCACAGGTTCACGCCCCAAAGAGGAAGCAAAGGGGCAGGCACTTCTTTTGGGGCTTAGGGTTTAGCCTCTGGGCGATGGGCTGACTGAAGTCGAAAGGGTCACGGGCTATGGTTAAAGGGTTTAGGGTTGAGGGTTTAGGGTTTCGAGCTTAGGGTTTTGGGTTTCGGGTGTAGGATTGAGGGCTTCGGGTTTCAGCAAACCCTGGCTGGAGATGCACTGGATCCTTTTGAAAACCGCACCTGCAAAGCCTCAGCATTGCCTCTTCGGCATGCCATCATCGAAGCAGTGCCGTCGTTTCTTGTTAAAGCTTTTGTCGGTGCCTGTTTCCAGAAGCTCCATACAGCCTTGATTCGAAGCCAGCGTCAGGGCAGTGTCACCGTCAAGGTTGGCTAAGTTCTTGTCGGCCCGGGCGTCCAGCAGCAGCTGTGCAATTTCTACCTGGCCCCGCTCAGCAGCTCTCATCAAGGCAGTGTCGCCATTTATGTCTGCTGAATTCGTGTCTGCACCGGCCCTCAGCAGCAAATGCAAAACGTCAATGTGACCTTTCTCGGCAGCTATCATCAGAGCAGTGATGCCATTCTTGTTGCCTAGGTCCTTGTCTGCACCTGCCTCCAGAAGCATCCGTAGGGTTTCTACGTGGCCTTGCTCAGAAGCTGCCGTGAGCGCAGTATCACCATCGATGTCGGCTAGATTTACTTCGGCATCGTTCTCCAATAGCAAAAGTACAACTTCAACATGGCCTTTCGCAGAAGCTAGCATCAGAGCGCTGGTTTCAACATTGCTGGTTACGTTCTTGTCAGCACCAGCTTCCAGCAGCAAGCGCACAACTCCAACGCGACCCTGTTCAGAAGCTCTCATCAGAGCAGTCTCACCATCAAAGTCGGTTTCGGCAAAATCCTTGTCGGCGCCGGCCTCTAGTAATAAACGCAGAACCTCAACATGGCCTACCGCTGAAGCTATCAGCAGGGCGGCATTGTCGGTGTAGCTGTAGTCGGCACGAGCCTCAAGCAGCAAACGCACGACTTCCAGGTGGCCTTGTCCAGAAGCGACCGTGAGAGCCGTGCTGCCATACTCGTCGGTTGAGCTCTTGTCAGCGCCGGCCTCCAGCAGCATACGGACAACTTCAATGTGGCCTTGTGCAGCAGCTAGCAAGATGGCCGTGACACCGCCCTCGTCGGCAAAATTACAGTCGGCACCAGCCTCCAGGAGTAGATTCAAGACTTCAGCATGGCCGTGTTTAGATGCCAGCATACACGGAGTTCTGGAACGATCACGAAAATCGACCACGTCGGGGTGCACGGGGTGTTGCAGGATGACCTCAACCTGCAAGGTTTGGAACTACGTCCTCTCAACTACTTACCCATCAGTCTGCCTGGCTATGTCTGTCTGTCTGGCTGTCTGTCTGTCTGTCCGTCTGTCTGTCTGTCTGTCCGTCTGTCTGTATGTATGTATGTATGTATCTATGTGTGTGTGTGTAATACTGTATGTTTGTGTATGTATGTGAATGTACGGCTTTATGTGCGTATGTATGTATGTATGTATGTATGTATGTATGTATGTATGTTTGCTTGTTTGTGTGAGTATGTATGCGAATGTATGGTTTTATGTACGTATGCATGTATGTATGTATGTATGTATGTATGTTTGTTTGTTTGTGTGTGTATGTATGTGAATGTATGGCTTTATGTGCGTATGTATGTATGTATGTATGTATGTATGTATGTATGTATGTATCTAGCTACCTATGTATGCATGTGGGTATGTATGTATGTACGTATGTATGTACGTATGTATGTATGTATGTATGTATGTATGTATGTATGTATGTAACTGTATACGTATATGTATGCAACTGTATATAACTCTATGTAGCTGTATGCAAGTCTGTATGTATGTATGTATGTATGTATGCATGTATGTATGTACGCAGGTATGTATGTATGTATGTATGCATTTATGTATGTATGTATGTATGTATGTATGTCTGTCTGTCTGTCTGTCTGTCTGTATGTATACACATAAGTATGTATTGGTGTATGTATGTATGTAAGTTTGTATGCATGTAAGTATGTATGTATGTGTATGTGTCTGCATGTGTATGTGTGTCTAAGCATGTATGCAAGCATGCATGAATGTCTATGTATGTACATACGCATGTGTGTATGTGTATGTTCGTTTGTTTCAATGTATGGTTGCCTGTCTGTTTGTGTGTCTGTATGTATTGGCGTAGGTTCGTTTGCTCCAATGCATGTTTGTCTGCCTTTATCTCTGTATGAATGTATGTATGTATGTATGTATGTACGCACGTATGAGTGTATACATATGTGTGCATATATATACATATATATATATGTATTTGTGTGTGCGTGTTCGCTTTCCGTTTTAATGTACGTTCTGTCTGAAAGTATGCATGTAAGGAGTTAAGTGCCTGTAAGTAAAAAGTTAAGTAAGTAGTTATAAAAAAGTCAGTAAGTAAGTAAGCAACTAAGAGGTAAGCAACTAAGTAAGTAAGCAAGCAAATCTTTAAGCACTTATGCTTATATATACGCATGCATGGATATATGTATGCATGCATGTGTGTGTGTGTGTATGTATGTGTGTATGTATGTATGTATGAATGTACCTATGTATGTACGCCTGCTCGTGATTACGTACATAGGCATGTACGCATGTATGTATGTATGTATGTATGTATGTATGTACTTATGTATTTATGTATGTATGTATGTATGTATGTATGTATGTATGAATGTACCTATGTATGCACGCCCGCTTGTGATTACGTACATAGGCATGAACACATGTATGTGTGTATGTATGTATTTATGTATTTATGTATTTATGTATGTATGTATGTGTGTATGTATGTATGTATGTATGTATGTATGTATGTATGTATGTATGTACGCCCGCTCGTGATTACGTACATAGGCATGCACGCATGTATGTGTGTATGTATGTATGTATGTATGTATGTATGTATGTACGCACGTACGTACGTACGTACGTACGTACGTGCGTATGTATGTATGTATGTATGTACGTATGTATGTATGTATGTATGTATGTATGATGTATGTTACAACAAGAATGCAGGTATGCATTTGTTATTCTTCGTAGCGATACCGAGAAAACAGGAACTGCGACAGTGGTAAAAGTAGAAATAGGCATCGCAACTGAAAGCGTAATCAAAACCGAAAAGGTATTGGCAGTGGCTTTGCTGGCTAAGGGTAGTGGAAGCAGTACAATAGCAATAACAAAAACAATACTAACCAAAACAATACTAATACTACTCGATAGTACCCATGGCTGTGACCATCTTGCCCTATGGTTCGCAAGGGGATTAACATATGCTTGCGTAGATCCCAAAACAGCACTGCGACAATCATGACAAGGAGAGCATCAGACGACCACCAGGACACGGCCAAGGTTCTTTCCCCCACGTACAGGCGGTTTCACGAGCATAACCAACATGCTCCCCCGAGTACTGGCGGGTGCAGGACCACGGCCAAGATGCTGGCAGGATTCACAAGGATTCCGCAGCGTGGCCAGAATGCTTTCCCAGCAGTACTGGCGCGATTCAGGACGACCGGCAACATGCGTTCCTGGCCAGCTTCAGAGTTAGCGATGTCGTAAGGTGACCCATGCGTCGGAGTTTACAAGGAGTCTGGCTTCCCAGAAACCCGTGTGCACCCCGATGTTGCATAAATGATTTGCGCGCTGCGGCGCAGCGGGAGTGGAGCCGCGACTAGTCAGCTATCTCTACAACGAGCGTTGTAACCCCATAGTGTGTACCCTTTGGATGACCCAGAAGTAAGTTGTAACTCTTGAACCAAGAATTATGCACATAACCTTTCTGCATAGGTCGGTAGCGAGTGTAAACAATCAGCAAGCACAAGCCTCAGATGCGGAGCCGATCTTCGCTGCATTCAGCAGTTGGATCCCTTGCGTTTTGGAGGCCCTGGAATTGGAATACGCAAGCAGGACCAACTCTAGGTCCATAGACGAGTCCAGCTTCACAGAATCATCTAAAGCATCTCCGCAAAATAGCAGCCTCTGCCTGAATCGGGAAGGGATTCCATGCAGGCGATGCAGCCGCTGCTTCAGGGCCTTCACCTCGCCCGCCTCTGCCAAAGGTATGGTTGCAACCTCTTGCCCAGACATCATCCGGATGTGCAGCATTGCGACAAAAAGGGTAGATGGAACACTTGCGTGGCAGCCGATACCTCATGCAATACGAAAAACTTGCTCGCAGTCTTGTACAAACTTCTGGCCGCGGGCATTCATTAAGACACACTCTGTGGCGCCACATGCCTGCTGAATTTTCAGGGTCACATGCAGCAAGGTGTCACAACCTCCAAGGTATTTCTAGGTTTGGGGCTGCAGGTAAGACCCCATATTGCATGCTTCAATGATGTGGGTAGATCTCTAAATAAGGGTCCTTTTCGGGAACCCACGAGGAAGCAGAACCCTTATTAAAAAGAAATCTAAAAGGAACCCTCACTTAGAGAACTACCCAAATAAAACCCTTGTAGTACCCGTAAAGAAACCCTGACAGATCATTTAAGGAGCCCTAACAAGCACCCTCATTTAGATAGCTACCCATATGCAACCAACTAAGAACTCTATACCCTGAACCCGAAACCCTATAAGTTATGCAAAACCCCAAGAACTTCGTAGGCAGAGCTTCCTCCAAGAGGACCATGGAGTTCATGTTTCCTTCTTGGGGCTGAAGACTGTCGGGTTTATTTTTTAGGGGTTCAGGGGTTAAGGGGTTCAGGGGTTTAGGGGTTTAGGAGTTTAGGGGTTTAGGGGGTTGAGGGGTTTAGGGGGTTTAGGGGGTTTAAGGGTGTGTGGGGGGTTCGGGGGGTCAAGGGGTTTGGGAGTTTAGGGGTTTAGGGGGTTAGGCTGTTTAGGGGGGTTAGTGGTTGAGGGGGGTTCAGGGTGTACGGGGTTTGGGGTTTAGGGTTGGGTTTAGGGGTTTAGGGGTTTAGGGGCTCCACACTCTAAGTCCTTCTTCTGATCCTCCGGGACGGCCCAGTCCGCCACCACTGCCTTAGCAGGGGCCAAAACGAACTTCAGGGCACCCACGAGACGCCCGAAATGCGTCGGCAAAGCCAGAGACTGTAGTGATAATACCCTAAACCCTAAACCATGAACCCTGAACCCTGAAGTAAACCCTAGACCTCTAAAGCCTAAACCCCCTAACCCCTAAACCCCAAAACCATAAGCCCCAAAACCTAAGCACCTAAAACCCAAACCCCGAAACCCCTAGAGCCCTAGACCCTTTAATCCCCTAAATCCTTCAAGCCCTAGACCCCCAATCCCCTAAAGCCCTACAGCCCTAAAGCCCTAATCGACCCTAAGCCCCGAAAGATGCCTCTGAGGAAGAGACTTTCGATCCCAGAAAGCTTCAACACTCAGTGGTTTCGCTTTAGGGTTTAGGGCTTAGGGCTTAGGGTTTAGGGCTTAGGGCTTAGGGTTTAGGGCTTAGGGTTTAGGGGTCAGGGACGGTATAGTCTACCACTGTCTATAATTAGTGACAGTATATTCGACGCAAAGTCATGGAACTGTAGATGCTCATAATACTATATGGCATGGTATATTTTTGGAAACTCGCGTATATCACCATAGTCTGTTAATACAGTCTCATTGTACAAGGGTAGACTATAGTACATATAGAATACTGTAGTATAGTATATCATGCGAGATCTGGAAGGGTTTTGTGACTTGGGTCTCCGGTTGGTGGGATTCAAGGGTTCGCAGGATGCTTTTGCGGATGGTTTGCGGACTTCGTTAAGTAATAACGCTCTTCACCTTGATTGTCTGACCCTAAACCCTAAACCCCCAAACCCTAAACCCCCAAACCCTAAACACTAAACCCTAAACCTGGTTGCTGGGGCTCCTGCCCGAACGCGCACGTACAGTGGATAGGATGTCGGAGCTACGGGCACCTGACAGAGCCACAAGAGCTCAAGCGAGTTTGGGGCTTTAGGGTTTTAGGGTAGTTTAGGGTAGTTTAGGGGAGTTTAGGGTAGTTTAGGGTAGCTTAGGGTATGCAAAATGTCCCGACTGCAGAAGCCAGTTCTGGAAGCATCCTGAACAGCCAATCCCAAACCCTCTGCACAATGCAGGGGCAGGGTGTTTGATGCCTCGTGTGCCCTAAACTTCACCCTATGTCACGTTATGCCCAATACCCAAAACCCTAAACCCTAACTCCATGAAGTTCAGCAAAAATCGAAACTCCGAACCTAACAAGCCTTTGGACCAGCGAATCCCCGAACCCCAAGCCCTAAGCAGGTAGATTCTTAACCCCCTAGATGGCCCTAGATTCTTAAACCTCTATATCTCCTAAGCGTAGAACAACGACGGTCCAGAAATGGAAGACGAAAAGTCGTAGGTTTTACGGCACGGAGTTGGAGGTAGGGCTTGTGGGAGTTTAGGGCTTGGGAGTTTTGGGCTTAGGGGTTTCGGGCTTACGGCTTTAGGACTTAAGGCCTTGAGGATGTAAGGTTTAGGCTTTAAGGACGCTGGGGGCATTGGGGGTCTTGAGGTTACGAAGTTGTACAAGCTTACGACACAGAAATCGCCATGCAATCCCTTCGTGTCACACTACCCTCTCTAACCTCTAAACCCTAAACCCTAAATGCTAAACACTGACCCTAAACCCTACAAGGAACCCTCAAAGAAGCCCTGAAGAGGCCTAAAGGAGCCCTTAAAGGAACTCTCAAAGCCTTCGAGGAACCCGAAAAGGAACCCTTGAAGAACTCTAAAAGCCTTAAAAGGAACCCGAAGCCCTAAAACCCCTAAACTTCCAGTCCTTCTCTGTCTCCCTAAACCCGAAACCCTAAACCCTGAACCCTAAACCCTAAACCCTGAACCCCGAAACGCCTGTGCTCCCCTGGAGGACTCGTCCATGCTGCTCGAGCCTTGGTCTGCCATCGAAGTTCCTTTAAAGGGAGTCCTTTAGAAAGGGCTCGAGGTTTAGGGTTTAGGGGTTTAGGGGTTTAGGGGTTTAGGGGTTTAGGGGTTTAGGGGTTTAGGGGTTTAGGGTTTAGGGTTTAGGGTTTAGGGATCGGAGTCCTTTTAAAAGGTGCCCCTTACACAAGAGGTCATTTTAAAAAAGGGTGTTCCTTTAAAGGGATTCTTTTTTATAAAAGTTCGTTTAGAAGGGGTTCCTTAAACAAGGGGTACTTTTGAAAGGGTACCTTTTAAAGGGGCTCCTCCAAACGGGCTCCGTTTAAGGGTTCGTTTCAAGGGTTCCTTAAGGGCCTAGGGTTTAGAGCTTAGGGTGCCATCGAAGTTCGATTAAGGAGTTCTTTACAGAGTTCCTTTAAGGGCACAGCATTCAAACGGATATGTTACTTAGCTTTCTCGTTTCGGTGGGTGGGATCTAGGATTTCGGCTTCAGGGTTTAGGGTTTGTTTGTCTCTTTCATCTTCTTTATGCTTTAGCCTTATGCTTCAGATAGAAGTGCAAACGTTGCTGTTTATCTTGTCTAAGGTTTTTCGGTCTATGTTTTTAGATTTGGGAAGTAGGCTTTAAGGCTAAAGGCTTTGGGGTTGAAGGACAGGGCTTCAAGCCTAGAGCTCGCGAGAAAACAAGCATCCGAACCACACGGCAGCAACTCCGAGGCACTAACTTCATCTAAGGATCCCACTCCCGAACCTAAACCCTAAACCCTAAACCCTAGACCCTAAACCCTAAACCCTAAGGTGGCACCTCAAGATCAACTTGCCCGTTTGCTTTGGGCCCCCGGCTCTGTGTGCCAGCCTCCTCTCTGCTCTGCATGGCAAGGCCCATGGTGGAGGCCTGGCGGGCCTGCATGTTGAAGAAAGGCTAGGGTTGAGGGCTTTAGGGTTTAAGGGTTTAGGGCTTTAGGGCTTTAGGGTTTAGGGTTGAGGGTTTTAGGGTTTAAAGGTTTAAGGGTTCTAGGGTTTAGGGCTTAGGGTTTAGGGTCTAAGGTTTAGGGTCTAGGGTTTACGGTCTAGGGTTTCGGGTTTAGGGTCTAGGGTTTAGGGTTTAGGGTTTTTTTGAAAGGGAGTTTATCAATCAGGGGTCTACACAACGGGTCAGTCCTTAGAGCTTGTGGGTTAGAATATTTGCAACATCTGGGTAGCTCTCTAAATGAGGGTCGCTTGTCAGGACCCCAGAGAAGGCACCACCCTTATAAAAAGAACCCTAAAACGGACCCTCATTTAGAGAACCACATGAATGAGGCTCTCCACATCTTATCTTGCGAGATTTCATACTTCGAAGATGCTCCGAGCATAATCATCACCATTACAGAAGTACACAAGTATACGCCACCAAAGCCGAAACACAAAACCGAAACCCCAAACCCGAAAGGAAAGCTGCATCTGAAACCTCCCCTAAACCCTAGAACCCTTTAAAGCCGTTGAAGCCCGACAATCCTAAAACTCTAAACCCCCAACCCAGGGTTTGCCCCGACCTGCCGAGGAGACATGATCGGGATGTGGGACCTGGGTCAGAGAGTGTTCAGGGAGTTGTGGCTGGTTTAGTTAGTGTCAAGGGTTCAGGGTGGAAGGTAACCTTCTGTTCAACTGCTTAGATGGAAATTGCAAGACTTTCCGGATTAAACTTCGGGGAAAGGGTCCTGGCTATTTCGGTCAGGATCAACTCTTAAACAGCCGTCTTCGGCGTCCACTCCAGCATCTGCAGCTCCAGCTAGTTTTCCGAAGGTCTCATAGTCAGCAGGAACAGCCTGGGAGGAACCTGACTGGGGGTCGAAACCCCCCCTAAACTCTAAACCCGCCAAGCCCTTTGGGCTTGGGTCGTAATCAAACTGCCGACCCAGCCCTGCCAGCGATTCACTCCGGGTCTGCGGCGAGAGCATGGAGGTACGGTGCAAATTCTGATTCCTCGGCTGCGGGAACGCTGGAAACCTACACGTCGGGCCAGGGAAGCTTATTAGGATGTATAGGGTAGCAACAATAAAGCAGGCCCCTGTTCTGAGGAGCCTGGCCCCCAATGTGCCAGAACCTCTTATCCTCCCCGGCCCATACCTAGACGGCCATACCCTACCCCTTCTCTAAGGCACCTAGATTTATGGCTAGGATCTGTTCTGCTGACTTGGTGGCTCTCGGTGGTTTGACTCTTACGCTTTTCTGGAACCTTCCCTATGTCACACCACAAGTATTAGTATAGTTAGAAAAATAAGTGCCCGTCAAAAGGGGTAGGCTAGGGTATGACCCTAAAGCTACTAGCTGTGACTAGCTACTGCTGATGGACAAAAACCTGCAATACCCTTGATAAGGAATGTACCAATGTACCACAATGCCGATAGCTTAGGTATCAAAACCATCATCAACAACGTCATTGTAACGCCATCGTCATCATCATCATATTAATAATTATTATTGTTATTATTATCATCATCATCACCACCGTCACCATCGTCACCTTCACCTTGATGGTCGTCACCGCTGTGGTCCTCGTTCTCGTCAGCAGTGCCGAAACAAGCAGCAACATAATACAAGTACTCTTGTCACCTCGGCCTCATCATCCGTATGTTGGCAAAAGTGAGACATACAAGAGCAGCAAAAGGCGCAGAGGCAAAGAAGCTGCAACAGAGCAGCAGCAGCAGCAGCAGCAGCAGCAGCAAAACCCTAAACCCTACACCAAATTCCAGAATCCTGAAACCAGACCAGTAACAGGAACTTCTGTCCCGCCGCCGAAGACATCAGGTGCCGGAACCTGCTCCGACGAAGATTGAAGTTCATGAATTGGGGCCGTTCAAGAATAGACGTTTAAAAGAGGACTCTACGTGTCTCCTCTTTTGTTTGCATGTTTGGAAGGGCTTGGGCTTTAGTATTAGATTGCTACTTAGGGCTAGCCACGGCAAGACTGTTCGACATCGGATGTGTTCACTCTTTTGATCATGCCCGGGCGCCGGGGGGGGACAATTCAACATGCATTGATCATAATTCGTGCGACGGACAAGCGGACAGCCGGAGAATGACTGGGCCGAGCTTCGGTCCAACTTAACCAAAGCTCCTGTTGATGACCCAACAGAGTAAATCGCAACCGAAGACCCATAAAAGCACGGGCTGTGTTTTGTTGTGAACTCTAAACCCTAAACCCTTAACCCTCAAACCCAAAACTCTAAACCCTAAACCTAAACCCTAAACCCTAAACCCTTAACCTTCTAAACCTAAACCCTAAACCCACAAAAGCACGGGCTGTGCTGCATGTCGGGGCAGAGGCTTCGTGACTCAAGGGAGCTCCAGGCACCCTGCCTGGAGACAGTGAGGCGGTTGGCGACAGAGATGTGCACCTGCGTGGTTTAGGGTGGAAGGTTTAGGGTTTAGGGTTTAGGGGGTTTAAGACTTCGATTCATCTTGCAAGGGGAAATGCCCTGTTCCATGCTTTTCGATCAGGTGATGTATACCTACCAGTTTACTTCATTCTCATGTGGGGTGGAAACCTCTCCAGCGTTGCAATACCTAGCACACTGCTCTGGCTTCGTATACTCCTATGGGGGTCCCTTTAAGTATTCCTTTCAGAGTTCCTATACGGGCTACTTCAAGGCCGAGATGGGATTGCCAGCTTGCAGCTATTGCAAGCGCAAGGCAACCCCAAGTAGCAAAGATTCAGCCACAATGGAAGCCCACATGCCCCACCCACCCCTCAGCCCCAAACTCTAAACCCTAAACCCTACAAGCCCTGACCCTACGCCTTGGACCCTAAACCCTAAATCCTAAACCCCGAACACAAAACCCTAAACCCTAAAGCCTACAAGCCCTGCCCCTCAAAGACACATGAAGAGGAACCCTGAAGCCAGCACATGGGTAGTTCTCTCAATTAGGGGTCCCAATATAGTGCGGCGCCCTTCTAAGCAGCACCCCAAAAAGGGCCGAGAACTCGAACCCGAAGCACGCTCCCCCAAAGACTTCGAGGAAGACAGGCGTTCTGTTTAGATGCGCTGCACGGTCTAGTTTGCTTGGGGTAGTTGCAACCTACCACATCAAAGTCTTAACTCCAGCCAACTCAGGACAGATATCGGTGATTTTGGCGACGGTGAAAATCCTGGTCATGGTGAGGTAAGGGCCCTAGTAAAGGCAGGAATGCCGAACACAGGTATGGCACTAGTCGTACGATGTCGTGCGTGCATGTACACAACCTTTGCAGTTATCGAATATGAACCATAGCGGTTATCGGGGTTTAGGGCTCGGGGTTTAGGGTTTAGGGTCATAACTAGCACAAAACCAATATATCACAGGCCTAGACCCCCGAGACTTAGCCGCCAGCATGAACACGAGAAGCTGCCTCAACCCCTTCATCCCCAAAACCCCTGAACTTGGTTGTTAATGGTCTAAACAACCCTAAACCCTAAACCCTAATGTGGGCATTAAACCCATAAGTTAATGGTGTTTGGGGTTTAATTACTGCGTGACATCTGCACCCCCTGACCTGAGAAATCCAAGCCCAGAACACCACCCTTGAACACCGGCTTTAGGGTTTAGGGTTCACTCGGGTTTAGTGTTTAGAGGTTTAAGGTTTAGGGTTTAAGTCGCCCAGACAGCCACCGAAAACAACTCCAAACCACCTCGCGAAGAAGTTCTTCAACTCACCTGCTTACAGGCTGAGTACCCTAGGCCCGAGCCCAGAGCCGGTTCACCTTTTTTGGAATTATGGTCAGATCATATTGCCCACCAGCCCCGAAGCCAAACAAGACGCAGAGCCCTGAACCCTCAAACCCTAAACCCTAGAGCCCTACCCCTACACCCCCAAACCCTAAATCCTAAAGCCCTACCCGTACACCCCCAAACCCTAAACCCGAAAGCCCTCTGAGTTAGGGGCCGGTGCACTCGGCCCCCGGCCAGTTCGCCTTAGACTAGCAGTTCGGGGCTTCCCTCGGGGCTTTAGGGGCTTGGGGTGTGGCGGTTTACGTTTTTGGGTTTAGGGGTTTAGGGGTATTGGAGTAGATAGGTGTTGGGGTTGTGTTCGAATCTTCTGGCCTACACAAGAACGATAACTTAGACACCAAACCCCCTAATAAAAAAAAGCGCACACACACAATAGCAACCATCCGACACCCTCGTGAATAAAGCCCTACGCCACCACACACGTTCCTACCCTGAGCGCCCAAAACCCGAAACCTTGCCACTCCGAGCCTGGGGAAGCCCCGAAAGTAAGTTGTCACCTCTCCGGCATGTAGCTTCTTGACCCCAAGCCCTGAAACCCCTAAACCCTAAGGCCCTACACCCTAAGACCTAGAAGCCCTAAACCCTAAACCCTAAGCCCTAAGCCCTAAACCAGCTTCTGTTTAGGGTTTTAGGAGCACAGATTTTAGTTTTAGACTTGGGGTTTAGGGCGTTTACAAAAGATCCACGTGATAGTGGCGCTGTTCATGCTGAACCTGCAATGTAGCAGCCAAATGATCTCCTTCGTCGCTACTGCCTTCAACTCGCTTCTGGTGATTAGGCCCGGACGTCGGCTCGTGAATGTGCTCCGCATGGTAGGCGAAGTACTCGACTTGTTCTCTTGAGTCCTGCAGCATCGATTTATTTTTTTTGGGGGGGGTCCCGACAACTCTGTAGGAAACTGAATGATTAGAAATATCACAACATTTTTCCCTGGGGTTTCCGCATTTCTACTTACAGCATACTCTGCCCCACAAACCCAATTCTCAATTTGAAGGCCCCTGTCCTATGCGGGTTTGAGAACCTGGTACATAGGTTATGACCCAGAGTCTCCATCGTATAGTTCGTTTTCTGGCTAGCTGACTTTTGAGGATCCTACATATACAATTGGTTTTTCAAAACATGAACTACCATAGAGACCATAGGCACCACACCCTAAACCCTAAATCCTACTTCGCTAGTTTCGCATATTCCCCCCTGGCGATTCGGATGTGCGCCTCGGCAGCTGGAGTTCGATTGGGTTTTTACCTTTTAATTTAGGTTTAGGGTTTAGGACATACGGCTTTCTTAGCTAAGGGTTTGAGGTTGAAATTCCTCATTCGCACAACATCCTGTGTAGGAGCTGTAGGTAGTTGATTGATGGCTGTGAGCTTAGGACTCAGGTTTTGGGTTGCGGGTTCAGGATTCATGGTCCAGAGTGGCGACAACCTCTCGCCGATTTGCTAACCTGAAACCTGCAAGAGCTTGAAAGAGAGGATGCGGTCATGCTGCCACTCAGGGTTAAGGGTTCAGGGTTTAGGGCTTAGGATTTATTATAGGGTTTAAGTTTCGGGCTTAGGGTTTAGGGTTTCGGGTTGGTGGGTGATTCATGCACCCACCAGCTCAATCACAACATGGTGCCACCTTATACTTCTCACTGAATTCTACATGATGCCATCATACTTACCCTGAGCCCCAAAAACCTAATGCCAAACCCTAAACGCAACTCCGCTTGAGAATAAAACAGAAAACCTGCGACTGTCCGACCTCGTGAGACTCGGTGATGGACTGCTGGCCATACGCACCTCATCTCTCACGCTGGGGGAGGTCCTCATCCACCATCTTATGCCAGCCGCGCCCTAGCGACCTATGTCTTCCTACCCCGATATTACGCATGCTTAGTATATGTCTCATAACATCATGTGTACACAACTTGCGAAATTCCCTGACCTTTAAGCAGGGTCACGGAACCCTCCAAACACTTGGCTATGTCGTTCGGGGTTCCCTGACTGTGAAACTCCGCACCCCCTCCCCCGCCACTCCAAACTACAGACCATGCAGTAATAACCCATAATAACCCTAAACCCTAAACCCTCAGTAAGATTCCGGCTGATGTGGGTCCAGTCGAGGTAGCAAGCGATCTGGCAAGAATTGCAGCGACTCCCTGAACTCGGAACGTCCAGCCATTTCAAAACCCGTATCTAGCTTCCCCGAGAGCCCCTTAACAATAAAGGGCAACTTTTTCCTGGCTATAGTATCCCTCATTGTGAGCAGGTTGAGAGGTATGCCATTGAAATGAACGGTCGGGCTTTGATTACAGGGCACGGCAACATCTCTTGTTCCAGTAGGACCCCATTGACACAAGAATGTCGGGTAGTTCTTTAATTGTGGGTCCCTTTGCGGGTTCCGAAAATATAGTACGGCACCCTTCTAAAAGGACCCTTAAAGGGACCCTAATTTAGACAACTACCCGTTAAGTTTACTGCACAGGCCTGGCAGCTTTTCACCTGATGTCCTCAACGTCGAAAGAAACAACGCAAGTACATCCAAATACCCGGGAGATAGGATTAGGGGGACCCTTGGGGATATAGACCCTCTCAATAAGGTCCCTTTTGGGTCCCCTTTTAGGGGGTCTCCCGAATACTACCTAGGAATACCCGGTGCTCCACCAAAACCCCAAAGCCAAAACACCCAACAGTCTTTTCTGGCCCGCAGCACTTTCTGTTTCGAAGTCGAGGGTCCTTACCTTATACTCACTGCCGCGCTAGCACCCGATCCTTCGATGTATACATGTACATCTTGGGGGAGCCCTAAACCACCAAAAGCGGCGGAAAGACCTTCCGATGCTTAAGCTTCGAGAGTCCTCCACCCGGACTCTACCCTTTGTGCCTGGAGTTCCTGGAAAGATGTTTTTGATGGCGCCCTGAATGAGCGACTATAGTAACCACGCACCCCCCTGGACTCTGACTGTTCATTTTGAAGCACTCCTGCACACAAGCACACGGCCACCGAAGGAAACTGTATTTCGCAAATCTTCGTTATGACCCCTCAATTATAAGGTATGTATGTATGTGTGTATATATATATATCCCATTAAACAATCGCCTTTTGCATCCCCAAGTCAACCCTAAACCCGTGTCAATAAAAAAGATTGAGGTTCAGGGATTAGCGTGTAGCGATTATAGGGCTTAGGGTTTATGCTAACAAAAACCCGAAACCCTAAACTCTAGACCCAAAGCCCGAAACCCTAAACCCTATAATCCCTAATCAACGCAGCCCCAAGCCTCACCACTCAGATCAATGGGCTCGTCGCAGCAAAGCCGGAAGATGATGATGCAGTGAGACCTCCGCGCAGAAGAGTGGGCTTAGGGCTCAGGAGTTAGGCGTTTAGAAGATTTAGGGTGTGGGGTTGAAGCTTCAGAGGGCTTAGAGTTTAGGGGTTGGGGCTTAGGGTTTAAATAGGGGTTCGCAAGATTTGGTGTTTCGGGCTTTGGGCTTCAGCTGACAGTCTTTATCCTAGCCATCATGGTTCAGATCTTAATGTTCCCGAAGCTCGATATCCAAATAAGTCGAGGCTCGAAGTTGCGACTTGCATCCCTAGAACCACTTTTTGGACCTTCGCACATCACCACTGCAAGACGGAAGAAGCTCAACAACTGCAAACCCTCTAGCATTGAGATGCGTCTTTCATGCTTCCGTGCGGATCGGGCCATTCAGGCTCAGGAGTTGTGGGGTGGGGTTTAGGGCCTAGGGTTTAGGGTTTAAGGGGATTGAGGATGTCGTTCCCATTTACTTCTCATCTGTCAGATCCCTGCCTTCGGGATCTGCATACTACGCGTCCCAGAAAGGTTCCTTTAAGCTGAGTATCGGGTTCTGTAAAGGGCTCTGTCATGGGGTTGCTGGATTTACGGGCTTCTTATCCCGAACCCCTAACTTAGACGGCTCTCACCAGAGCCCCGAATCTCAGACCTCTGACAAGCCCTAAACCCCTGAAGCCCGGAGATTTTCGAACACGCTGAACCCTACATCAAGCCTAAACCCAAACCGTAACACCTACAGCCGCATAGAACCCTTGCAGAACCCCTGAGAACACCCTTGCAAAAACCCGAACAAAACCCTAAAGCCCTTAACCCGGCTCGAATCTCGCCGGCGCCGCCCTGGGGATAACTCTCCCATGCTTGGCTCGATCTCCAGCTCGTGCTCGAAGCGGAAGAGCTTACGTGCATCCCACCTGAGCCACAGGCCAAGGGTTGAGGGTTTCAGCAGAGTTTTGGTGTTTAGGGATTTTGGGGTTCGGGGTTTCACGTCTTCGAGTTTAGGGGTTTAGGCCCTAAACCCTGAACCCTAAAACCCTAGACCTCAAGGCCTAACTAGGGGTTTTTAGGGCGTCTGCTCTAGGGTACAATGCTTGTGCTTCTCAGGTGCCTTAAGACACTGTGGAGTCCAGACCTTCTGGCCTAAGCCCCGAAAAACCCCAAACCCTAAACCCCAACACCCCGAAACCCCCTGGGGTTTCGGGTTTTAGGTTTCGAGTTTCGGGTTTGGGGTTTGGGGCTTAGGGTTTAGGGCTTTCGGCTTTTATCGCTTAGGGTTTCGGGCTTCGGGGGTAACCCTGAAGCTTCGCTTCATGGCTTCAGCCTCCCGTCCCTGCAATGCGAGCAGCTCCGCCTAAAGCCAAGGACGAAGTCCGAGGTGTAGTTGAC
>CAJNJA010098075.1:0-19062 GCA_905231915.1 Symbiodinium necroappetens
CCACGATACTGACCCATGAGGCTTTCGATCTTGCTCTTGATCTCTTCCTCCGAAGTGAAAC
Organism: Symbiodinium necroappetens; assembly: GCA_905231915.1. Taxonomy (NCBI): domain Eukaryota; class Dinophyceae; order Suessiales; family Symbiodiniaceae; genus Symbiodinium; species Symbiodinium necroappetens. The sequence continues at coordinate 62 of CAJNJA010098075.1, forward strand.
CTTTACCGATTGTGCTTTCCACATTCAAAAGATTATTGTTCTCCCGTTCTCAGACCTTCCATAGAGGATCTCAGCAGCCTTTAAAACATTTTAAAACGATAGACGAGAAACTGGAGATCCCCACGGAAATTCTTGACCTCTTCTTCATCGGGTTTTCCTTCGGTGAAGACTTGAAGATGCCGCTGCCCTGCTCACAGAATGCATACGCCCACTCCGTTCCTTCGCCAACCTTGGAGGTTATGAAACGGAGTTCTGGGCTTGTCTTCAGGCTTCAGGGCTTCGGAGGATTTCGTTGTTGGGGGTTGTGCTTGTTATCTTGGCCGAAAAGGCACATGACTCTTGCTGTCTTGCAACATGCGGGTGGAGTTATGGTCAGCTACCGCAAGATCTACACCCTCAAACCCCAACCCAGCCNNCCCCCCCCCCCCCCCCACCACACCTCTTTTCGGCCCCCGAAACCCCGGACCTGACAGCCGACGTGGAAGAACCCGTTGCCGATGCAGTGGTACACCCTGCCGTTTTTCTCCACGTCCTGAGGGCTGAAGAGGTTTCTTGAGAGTGAGCTTCGAGATTGCAGGCAGAGCCTCTGAGTGTGTTTTTGGCTGTAGGCTCAGTTCTGGCGCTGTTGTGTTTCGCGGTTCCGGTGCTGAACGTTCTCTTCTTTAGCTCTCAGCTGACTTCCGCTCAGGTTGGATCCTCAGCATCGTAGGTCTGCAATGTGCCGGCATTGACGTCATAGATGTTCAGGACCACCTGGCAATTGCATCGGCATGATGGGCACAAAGGGTTTCGGGTTCAAGGTTTCGGGGTTCAGGGCACCTGAGAAGATCTTGTAGCCTTGACAGCGATGTAAGTCGAAGTTTGGATTTCAGGGCATGTAGAGTTTATGCGTTGAAATGGGCTTTGTAGAGATCTTTTAAGCTCGGGTTTCTTTCTTACAATGCCAGTTTTGGCAGGGGTCTATCGATGAAAGACTGTCTTTTGTTATGCGGCTGCAAGTGGTGTGACATGATGCAGTCTGGCTGAGAACTGCCCAGACTTACAGCGGCAGTTGAAAAGCCACCTTTAGATGCATCCATGAGCCTTTGAATACAACCCCTGGCCTCGTTGTGAGCAATCACCGTCTCCTTTGCTGCGCAATTACCCATGTCCAACGCGGTAAGGAGTGGCAGCAAGAGGGAAAACAGAAACGCGGCCTTCCTGAGCGGAAAAGTTAAAAGCCAAATGCTGCAGGCGATTCAGGGTCTCGAAAGAGTTTAACGTTACCTGGGCTCCCACACACATAGACACCTAAACCCTGAACCCCAAACCCTAACTACTCGACATGCGATCCTTGTACGCAGGTGCGGAACATGCAACAAGCAGTCCGGTGGCATCCGCCTGGCACCACATGCCCAAATCCGCTGCCGGCTACTCACAAACCTGAAAGTTTACCAACCCTGAGCAATAAAACTTAACAGCATAGTCTTGGAGGCAAGCACAAACTCCAAGCTCGATTGCCATCCCGGACCGGGTGGGTTGGCCATAAGAACTCCACCGACGTATAAGCACTTCGCCGAAGTGGTGCCGCATTTCTATGGAGGTGTTAGAGGTAGTTTTTGTAGATTGTTTTTTTGGTTTTGGGGCCCTTGCAATTAGTGTCTTTATCATTTAGGCTTCCATTGCGGGTCCCATATTTTCTGTCGCATTCTCTGAATCTCCAGCAGGGTCGGTTGTCTTCCGATGCACTGCGAATTGCGGCAACAAGCGCAGCTCAAAAAAACAAGATCTGGCTGGTGTAGAGGAATCTTCGGTGCACTAAGCCTTCAAGCCTCGTGCATTGAACAACAAACTTAAGCCATGTATAACTATAGACTCAAGCATCCGCCCGAGATCCTGCGGAGTGCTTGCCCTTCAAATGGACTGAGCCCTAAACTTCATGAAACCTCTTAAACCTTAACCGTGGGCTTTTCGAGCCTTGGGTGGACAGACGACGATGCTGTCGCGCACAAGTGTGACGAGCTCCTTTCCGGGCAAGCAGCGATTGTAGGTTATCGGATTATACGGCTTAAGACTTGAGGGGCTGGGATTCAGGGCTTCGTAGCTTTGAGGCGTTAGGGTGTGGGAATTACGGATGTGAAAGTATGGTTTGAAGGTTTAGGACAAACTCGCCAGGCAAGGCACCCCAAGAGGTTTAGAGCCCCTGTCATTTGAATGTCTGGCTTGAGCAGTATCGTCACCTCGGTTGTGTCAGCTCAAGCTTGAAGATTTCGGCATCTCAGGTTGGGGATCGGATTCAGGCAAAACCTGACATTTTGCTAACCCAGCAGAATTTGGACATGGTGTTCCCCATTCCCAACTGAGAGGAACTACCCGACTAACCTCAAACTCTTGAACTGTTCCAGGGTCCCCCGCGCTGCTAAACCCAGACACACCAACACCCGTCTGTGGCAGCCACACACACCTGCCCCATAATCTGAACCACGACTACAGCTTACAAGGAGCTTGAGAAAAAAATGGATCCCAACTTAACCCTAGAGACTAAGATGCAGAAAAAAGGATCCTAAAGAGTATGGGACCCTCATACGAGGGACCTTTGAACAAATAGCATGAATGATGCATATAAAAATATATGTATACATACACAATAAACTATCATATCCTTATTATTGCAAGTAATGATAATACATAATGGTAATAATATGAAGAACCTCTCCACAACTTCGACCTTCCTACACGGGCCCCAAACATCCGAAGCACTCGTACGCGAAGTCCGGGTGCAGTAGAGCAAACAAGCAGAACTGTCACAGTTTGGGGGATTTTACGTTGTAGGGACTAGGGTCTAGGGATGTTTACAGTACAAAACACAAACGTCAAGGCAACCGATATTGTTACCGGCGGAACGCACCAATATATCCTTTTTTATTTGAGCCATGCGGGTGGCAGCCGGGTAGCAGTAGAGTGCAAAGATAAATTACAGTATATACGTACAAGTGCATTAAAAATGTGCCATACTACCTACTCATACCTACCCCTGCTCAGGATCATGCCGACCCCTCAAAGGTGGTGTTGCGCTGGCATGGCGATCGGTTGGTATTGTGACCATCATGCCAGTGCGGTGCAATGCACAAAATGTTGAAATGGCAGGGCAGACGCCCGTCAGGACGCCGAACCCGCCAGCATTGCTCCTAACAAGCACACAGCAGCCGGGACAGAAGGAGCAGAACGGCGACCTGAGCCCTTTGAACCTTTAGAGCCTTGGCTGGATCGACTAGACCTCCCGCTTCTGCATTTCGAGCTCTTATAATTATATAGAGCTAGATCTGGAGCCTTTCCTACCCGTTTTCTCGTTGTTCTTAATCCTCTTCTCTTGGCTGCCTGTGCGTGCACTGGAACCCGGAGCGGTGGGAATAGGTGTGCCCTTGGCAAACTTCTTGCTTAAAGAACTTGCATTCCTGCTTTTCCCCCTTTCCTTTACTCCCCGGGCTCGGGGTCCGAGACGGTGCGCGACCTGCGCCAAGAGTGCGAGATCCGCCTCTCGGGATTTCGTGCTTCTAGGTACACTTGTCCCTAGAACAGCTACCGTTCTTCACAAAGTCAACACAGAACCCTTTTGGGATTCGCTTCTGCTTGGGCGCATTCGGTGCAGGAGCAGATGGAACACCACCACCAGCTTGCCTTGCAATGCGGTCACGGTCTTCTGAAGGCGTTCGCGCTTCAGATGATTGTTAACCGCGTCATGCAAGAACTGGTATGACTTTCGCTCGCTGCCGTCAAGCGCGCGATCGTAGATGGAGATATCGTGAGCGATATCTTTGCATTTCTTGACTTGCCTGTGAAACAGTGGCTCAAGCACGCTGTTATCAGGAGGAACCGGAATCCCCGAAAAAATCGTATCCCAATTACGGATGAATGCGGTCATGTTATCGAAGTACTTATGGAGACGATGCGATAAGTGACGTCCCCTCACCAGTCTTCCGGCGTGAGCCTCGGTCTCCTCGAACATGTCTGTCTGTCTAGCGAAATCCCCTTCCAGGATGTCAAAGCAGACAGAATCTTCGCGTCCAAAGTGCTAAACACCTCCGAGTCGCGAAGCTCATTCTCATCCAACTCCTTTTCCCAGACCTTGCCCAACCAAGCATGGGCCCTGTCTGGAAAGTCCAAGGCGGCAACGATTGCCTCCCGCACACGAATTCACAGTTCCGGTACCGTTCGGGCTGGGGGAATTTGGGAAACACCCTTTTTTTCAGCCTCTTTCGCCTTGGGCTTGTTTCTGGTGGATTCCCTATCCTCGTCGCCTTCCTCTTTATCCTCTTTCTTGTTCTTGAACACCTTCTTCAAAAGCTCCATGAGGGCTTTGTTGTCAATGGAGGACGAGGAATCAGACGAATCATCACGTTTGCTCTTCTGCTTTTTGTGCTTCTTGCTTTTCTTCTCTTGTCGTCGCTGTACTCAGCTTCATCACCACGGATACCTTCCGGTTCCGGAGCATTGGGTTTTTCAGGAGGTGTGGCGATGTTGTGTGTCGTTAGTCCCGGCGGCAGCTCGGGACCATGCGAAGCGCCAGGATGAGCAGTTGGGGATATGTTTCTTGCTTCGGCTAACTTACACCAAGCACGCCTGAGGGTCTCATTGTCGATCATAAGCAATTCCATCCCTTGCTGCTGGGTACGCAACATTTCTTGCATTTCACTCTTCATTCTGTCGATCTCATCATCACGAGCACTGGTCTCATTGCGCCTCCGACTCTCTCGGCGCTCAGCTTCGTGGGCGAAAACGATATTGGCTGAGTTTTCCGCATTTCACAGACGTTCGTGCCAGTGCAGAAGCTGAGCTTGCTCAGCTGCCAAACTAGCTTCCATCTGATGATGGGCCACTGCCAATCTTCCTGCCAGACCGTTGCTAGCTGCTACTTCCTCCATCTCCCTTTTCTGAGTTTCCAGACGAGCATGCTCTAGCCTCGGCTGGGCGACTTTGCTGTTTGCTGTGATCCCCACATGCATCATGTGCTCCCTATTTTCACTTTGGAGTCTCGTGACGACGTCTGCATGTCTAGCATTTGCGGTTTCCATCAAGAAGCCATTGTCATTGGCCAGGATGGTGTTGTTCTGCTGATTGTAAATATTGTTTATCAGTGTCGGAACCAAAATAGCTGCATAAACGGAGACATTGCTGGGTGCCACAGTCGTGGGTCCAGGACTAAACCCAGGCCTAGAAGATACCATAAGTTGGCGTTGCCGTAGGCGTGTAACCAGCATATACATGGCTACGAACTGTTGCTTCAGCAAGAGCAACCTGACCCTCCCGGGCGGTGGCGATACAAAGCTCCGTGCCCGGAACCGACCTGGAGCGGACAGACTCCGTATCGATGTCACTGTTATACCATCATCGGGTGTCGACGTACGTGCAGGATTTGGGGGAGCGATGGCATCCATTGCACTAACTACGGCAGTTACGGCTGCTATGATAACCTATTGTTTCCGGCAGAGCGCACCAATCCTTTTTCATACTTGAGCCACGCGGGTAGCGGTAGAGTGCATAGATGTAGTACAGTACATAAGAAACACGTGCAATCAAAACAACCGATGCCTCGACGCCCTCCACGCCGTAGTTTTTCGGGTTCAGGCTTTTCTTGTAGTACCTGGTCTTGGCGGATATCGAGAGGGCTTGCCGGAGCTCTACCGGTCCTGGGTTGGATAATTTCGCGTCCTACACACCCGAGTTGGTCCTAGAACCCAAAGCCGACACCTCCAGAACTGCCGGGGGTTGCAAACAAGAACTAGGGCGTGGATGTTCTAACCTCAATTCGACCCTTGCTCGTGTTTGGGTGCGGGGCTTTGGGCTTTGGGCCGTGCTTTCGTTTGGCCGCCTTCTGTCAGAAACACGGAAGCCTGCTAACTCGCATCAGCTGCGAGATCGGAGTTTTGCAAATCGTCGCATGTGCCCGAAAATGACAAAATGCTCTGGTCTGATTGTCAGTCCCAACCCCAAAACCCCAAAGCCATGATACCCCAAACCGTGTAAACCCCAGCCAGACAAATCTAAGGGTGCTTTTGCTGACAGAAGCAAACATAGCAACTTGCAGCAGTTTATCTGCAATCGATTTCCATAGGGTTCAGACCATGGGGTCGGAGGTTGATTGCGAGTTGGCTGGTATTACATGTGCCTAGGAGTCCATTGTAGCATAACCCCGCGCCTAAAGCCGGCCGTGCGTTCAGCTTAGGCTATGGTGGCTGCGGCGTTCTGCGGGCATACATCGCCAGGATTAAAGTTTCGTCGCGCTTGCTGGTGGGATCATGCGGAGGACACGGCGTACCGACATGGACTAGCTAGCGGAGGGAGTAGTCCACTGCTTTAGGTTCATACTACTTTAATGTTCCGGACGGAAGACTGTGGTGGAGAAGCCGAAAGGGGGTTTGCAAGGTGCTAGGGGCCAACATGCGAGGGTATAACGACCTTGTGTACTGCCGCACTATGAATATTTTGAGTGAGTGAGTGGCTGAGTGACTGAATGTGACTGAGTAAGTGAGTTGGTGAGTGAGTGCGTGGGTGGGTGAGTGAATATGGGTGAGAGTGAGTCACAGTGAGTTGGGGTGAGTGAGACTGAGTGGTCGAATTCGAGCGCAAGTGAGCAAATTTGAGTGAGAGTGAATGAGACTGAAGACTGACTGAATGAGAGTGGGAGGGGTGGGAGCGGAGTGAGTGAGTAGCGTGGAGTGGAGTGGAGTGGATTCGAGTTGAGTGTGAGCAAGTGCGTGAATGAGGGAGTGAGTGAGGTATAAATTGTTGCAGACAAAGACAAAGCGACAAATGTTATTACGCTCGCCACTGCTTGAGAAAGGAGTTCAGTAGGCTCTCCTTCAATCCGAGCTAGCACCAACCTTGCTATCTGACGGGCAACAACACACACTACATCGACTGTTACAGCCGCTGTAGTACGCCCTCACCCTGGGTGTGTGTGTGTGTGAGGGAGATCTAAATTAGGAATCGTCCTTGGAATAACGTTGACATTACATGACATATTGAGGGCCATGGGAGCCCAATTTATGTAGACCCACAAATCTCCACAGGATTGCTGGATTGCCTGTTGTAGTAGAAGAGAAGGTGGTCGGGATAGATCCCAGACCTGTCTCAGACGGAGCGCTGAAAACTTAGGCTGGGGGCTTCCGCTTCGTGAGACCAGAAGTCTTTTCTCGGCTCCGTTGTGAGCTGTGCCGAGGGTTTGCGGATCTATCTATATATCTATCTATCATGTATGTATGTATGTATGTATGTATGTATGTATGTATGTGTATATATATATATATATTTATATTTATATTTATATTTATATTTATATTAATAGTATACATTACACACACATATATCTTTACATTACATTACATCACAGTGCAGCACATGACATTACCTTACGTTACATTACATTACATTACAGTACAGCACATGACATTACCTTACGTTACATTACATTACATTACATTGCACTACTTTTTTTTGCCTCCCGCCTGGCTGGGACGAACCTACGACATCAAATTAGTACATTAATACTTTGGCATACATACATACATGCATTCATGCATGCATACATACATACATACGCACAGACATACATACATACATACATACATACGTACATACGCACATACATACATACATACATACATGCATGCATGCATACATACATACATAAATACACACATCAATACACACACATACATACGTACATACATACATACATAGATACATACATACATACATACATACGTACATACATACATATACGTACATACATACATAAATACACACATAAATACACACATACATACATACATACATACATACATACATACATACGTACATACATACATACGTACATACATACATACATACATACATACATACATACATACATAAATTCATACATGCGTCCATGCATTGCATTACATTACATTGCATTACATTGCATTACATTACCTTACCTTACAACACACTGCATTAATACATACATGCATACATCCATGCATCCATCCATGCATGCATGCATGCATGTATATATACACATGTCATGTGAGGCCGAAACGGGTATGCGAAGCCACAGGGCTCTGACCAGACCAAGAGGCCTGTGCCTACTCTCTGGATGTAGCCTTGCATATGTAAAGCAAGCCATGCATAAACCAAGCGACCTTCAAAACGTCAGAACAATAACAGAAGCCGCTAGACCAAGTCGGCAAAATACGAGAAGCACAAGCTGCAGACCGTGGCCCGACAGGAGATCCCTAGATTCGCGGCCTGAAAGGAATTTCCTGCAAGAAGTCTTGGAGGCTCCACCGAGTGCTACGAATTGATGAGGGACCCTTTTTTTCAGGAAACCTCAGGGTTCTATGAGGGATTTGTTAACTTAAGGCTTCCAGGATCTATAAGGCTTAAGGCTTAAGTGTAAGGCTAAAGTATGCCTACATGGCCCACATCCTAGCTCCCTCGAGTGCACATACGACCTAAAGAGAACCATACAATGATCCTCCGGTCCCGCAGTCCAGTCGCCCAAGTCCACACTGTACTTCAAGAAGCCCCTCCAAAAAATCCGAGGCCCTGCGACCTCGTCCTCAAATCTCAAAACCCAAACTCTTGAAATGCTGCTCGGAGAGCTTTGGGCTTAGGGCATGCGTTTCAACTCGTAGGGCGTTTAGACTTACATAGGGTTTGGGCAAGATTCGGCTCAGGGGTTTTATGGTTTATGGCCTCGCAATCGGTTATTCTAAGGGTCTGCGACTTTTAGGGCTTAGGGCGGGGGCCCACCTTTCCGGATCCCCACAGTCATGAAGGAAGGCGTGGGCTAAGAGGTGGAGCTCGAATCGCAGGCTCAATAGGGCCCAGTCCTGTGGGTCGTGCTAGAGGTTTTTGCTTCAAGCATTTCTTGGGTTTTTTTTAAGAATTGAACTCGTTCTGGGGTCTCCGGGTTCGGAGTTCGTCAAGTTGTTTAGTTTTGCCGGGGCTTACTAGGCAAGCAAAGCTCAACGACAAGAAGTCCAAGTACTGGAGCGCACAGTACCTGTCAACTTCCACCATTTCGAGGACGAAAGATAAAGTGTGGGGTTCAGTGCTTCAGGAGGTTGAAATCTGAAAGGGCTCAAGACTTGGGGTTCTAGTGTCCCGTGATCTAAGGTTCGTGGGTGCACAGGGGTTGTTTGGACATGTCCCAAGCTTCCTCTTCAATTGCAGTCACAGGTTTGAGTTCCATTTCGAGGTTGAAGGGCGTGGGTGTTTGGAATGCCGCGCGGGTTCCAGAAAGCTTAAGATAGTTAAAAGCTGTATCTCCTTCGAATGAGCGGTGTCACACAGGCAGCATGCAATACTAAGTTACGGAAAATCCCCAAAGATACCAACCAGGTTTTGCCTCTTAGGGCTTAGGGGTTTGGCGCCTTAGGATTTGGGGCTTGGGGTTGCAAGCGTAGGGCAAGGACTCCAGGGCCCTCAAAGTGCTGTGGCTTTTAACAGCTAGCCCCGAGCAGTTTCGTGGGGTGGCATCTGCTGCTTCAACCTTGCCTGAAGCCTCACCGGCACACGAACCAAAGCAACAGAAGCCGAACTTCGTCTCTCCCGGTCGGGCAATCATGTAAAAAGTGAAGTTAGGATTCCAGGCTTGAGTGCGACACATTAAGCCGGACTGAGCCTTCCAGGTAAAATAATGCAACATAAGACGGTCTATTTCGGTTGGACAAAATTATTTCAGGCATGACAGAAAGAAACGAAATAATGTAGTGCATTTAACATGATGTCGCAATGTAATATAATACTCATCTACTACCTGCAAACAATGTACTAGATCCTAGGCCCAGCCCTGCCCAGTCCTCGAACCCAAAGTTGAAGAACAGAGGTTCACCGGTACCGATGTCCTCAACTTTGCCGGGCGACTGAAGGGAGAGAAGTTGGGCCAACCCAAACGCTGAACTGAACTGCAGGGACCGGAGACCCCCCCATAATGAAGGCAGTGACCGGTAGCGTGCCTCATAACCCCATGCATCTCATATTACGGTAAGAATCACTTAAATGATTCCTATAAAGTGGAACCGAAACGGTCTTGCGGGTTTAGAGCTGCGGGGGACTTTTCACCTAAGGGGCCCGGACGTCAGCAGTGGCAGTAGCCATAGAGGGGTCGTGCGGCGCAAAATGGCTTTGGTTTAGGACAACTCCAGGTTTCAGCAACTGCTTAAAGACAGGAGCCCCGTCGATCCACAGGTACGTTTACGCTCAACGACGCAATGTTTACAATAGTTGCAAAAAGACGAGCGAGGTGAAACGGCTCACACTTCTTGAAGCAGGGCTCTACAACTATGCCTGCTTCTCCGACCCTGACTCATGTCAGGACAGCCCTTAGCAACATTGAGCCAGCTTTACGAGTCTTTCAAGACTACGCAGCAACAGCTCCAGGTGCGACTTCAGAAAGCAGGGAAGAGACGAGCTGCTGTGACGTCTTCAATCTCGAAGACGTCGTTGTCCGCCTGCTCAATTTCTTCATCCAGCTCCTGCAAAAGTTCTGGATTTTCAGGTTGTACTAGAGTGTCATAGGGTCTCAAAGACTACGAGAAACTTCTGCGACCGAATGCCACTACTTGTACCTCTAGCTCTAGCAGCTGCTCGGTGTTCAACTCCCTATCATAGGAAACACATTGGAGGAGATTATCCGACTCAGGCTGCAGTCTAGGGCTAGAGTCTGTATTGCAAAGGTTTAGGCAACCCCCCAAACAAAAGCATGTATCTATCTATCGAAGTACCAACAACGGCGGCATGGAGCGCAGGGAACCCCGAGCACCTAACAGCGATACCTGCAAAGCCTGGAACCACTGTTCCTTTGGCACACGCACACACAGACAGTCAATCAGAGAAGCCAAAACCGTACGTCCACTTTGCGTCATAAAGCCTCTTTATACAGAATGCTTCCATGGACTGCTGTTCTTACAACTTGTGCCCTGGAAGGCTACAAACCTTGCACCCTAAATCCACACCCAAAACGTGAGCCCCAAAACTTGAACCGTAAAGCCTAAACCCAGTTCTTCCTGGTCTTAAGGGTTCGCCTCAAGGTTTCCATGAGGGGGGGGGGGGGGTTTCGAGAAAAGGTTACCTTACGGATTTAGGGGTCAGTGTAGAACATATGCACAGGTAAGATTCTGCGCAGCTTTAATGCTTCGGGACTGCAGCATCCCAACCTTGAGGTAGTCCACATTGTCCTCCTGGCGATGCAATACCACAACACGCGAAACTCATCGAGTTCTGAGTCCTATGTACCAACATGCAATGTAGCGCCTGTAGAAAGCCTGTAATTAGGCCACATGTTTCTGGTTCGTCGCTGCACATGCAATCGGGATCCGACTTCCAAGGCTTTGCTGTACGTCTACACTGCAGGCTTCCCGTACTTCAATGAAACGGCATCCAGCCTCCTCCTGTGCCTCCATCTCCTTGCTTTCGGCTTCTTCCTTCTTGTCGCCCTCCTTGTCTGCTTCTCCAGCAGCTGCCTCTTCACCTTTCTCCTCTTTCTTTTCGCCTTCCTGATCCACTTGCATGTCCTGTGCCTCTTCCTTCTTCTCCTCCTCTTTGCCAGCTTCTGCAGTTGGCGCATCTGGCTTTTCTTCCTTCTTCTCGCCCTCCTGCTCTGGAGGCGGTTCTGCTGACCTTAGAAAGCGACTCAACCCTGCAGCCCATACCGAGAACGCTGACACAAAGGCGAGCAGCGTCTTGTTGGCTTCCGCCTCCTTGGCTGCCTGCAAGGAACCGAATGTAGGGTCGAACTTAGGCTGCATTTTACAGCCTCGACAACGAGCCGAGTTTTCCCGATGCCAGACTGTGCCTGGTCCCATAACTGTTCTAGTCACGCAAACTGAGTGAGGCCTTTGCAAACTATCAGCATCAGTCCCAGCTTGAGGTCGCAGGAGTGCGGTTCAACATTGTCCACACTCTTTTGCTTCTAGCTCAGAAGTTCATGTACACTGGCTTCGATCATGCTGTTTACCACCAGAAATAGGAATTGGGGGCCGGGGGCGTTGGCTTCTGACTGTATATGGTGACGAGCTTGAGAAATGGCTGAAACACCTTAGATGATTCGAGGCTCAACTCCTTGTCCCAGCTGGTGGTCATGTCAAGCACACCTACTGACCTACTGAAGGTCAGGGTCATACTTGGGCCTGATGCAGATGCCAGCACGAACCTTTGGGGGAGTGCTGCTTCTTCCCATTGCAGTTGCAGTGTCATGTTTGCAATTCCACCGGCCTCTTCATGAATATGGCTTCTCCCCTTCAGCATGGGCTTGGCTTGTCCCTAAACCTTAAACCCCAATCCTGTCGACCACCAGGATCCCCATCTGACCGAGGAATGCATGTTGCACCAAACCAAGGATGCTTCTTTTTCACAGCCTCGTCTGAGAAACTCGTGCTCGGACCCAAACCAGACCCTATAAGCCTATAATTAATGTAAGACTTTGATCTTAAATCCAAAGCTAATGTAAACCCTGAACTGTTAAACCCGACAACGGGCCGGGACCTGAGCCAATCACCAAGATAAGCGCTTACGAACACTAAAAATCCCGAAGCCCTAACACGTCCGAACTCTTCGACGCAAAGGTCCTAGTCCGCAAACATCTTGGAAACGACATCCACCCCTAAGCCTGAAACTCTAAAACTCTGGACTCTCGGCCCAAGAACTAGGTTTCCACAAGGCCCAACGAATTGTGCCTGCAACCTCTTGATGAGGTCGGCCTGGACAACACAACGAGGCGGAAAACGGTCCAAGGGGCTTCGCGCATATGAGGGGTTTCGGCGCGCACGCTCGGACAAGTTAGGCGGGGTTGTTGGTGACGGCTCGCCAATGCTGGCAGGTTCCCAGGTAGGAGATTTCGAACCTACTTCACTTGGAAAGGAAAAACCACATGCTGCGATTCAAAGGGCTCAAGACCTACGTTCACAAAGTCCTGGTTTTACTTGTGTTCCTCGTAGACCTACCCCACGTCTTTCAGGGTTACACAGGACACCACTGCAAGACCAAGAGACAAAAACAACTCAAAAGAGGATCGTGGATTCGCTCCTATCGGTACCTATGCCTAAGTTACCTAAACCTCATCGGTGCTGTCGCCCTTGTTGCCTTGTTCCCGGACACCATGAGGCCAGCGGCCCGGAGCTTATCCTTGAGCTGCGGCACCTGCCCGCAAAACCGAAAGATGCTTTTTTCCCTCCCACTTTAGGGTTTAGGGTTTATAGAGTTGAATTGAAGGGTTCGTGAAGGTACTACACCTGAGCCCGTTTCGCCGGTGAGCTCACTTCTGGAGATCAACATGGGATGTGTGCCACTTGAAAGAACTACCCGCTTCTCAGCTACCATGCGGACGGCAGAGCAAAGCCACCGTGAATTTCTCCAAGTCTTCCTTTGCTTCTTCTTTTGTCTCTTCTTTTGCTTCTGTTGCGGCGTCCTTGGGCACTGGCGAGACTGAAGCCTATATTGCAAATTGGCCTCATCCCAGCTGCCAGGCTAGTTTCCGCATCGGGGTGTGTAATCGCCACTTTAAGGACACACCCTGAACAAAACAGCCGTTACAGTAGGTGTCAGGACTGCCTTAGCAATCAGAAGAGGGCTTGGGGTGAAGTGGGGGGGGGAAGATTATACGATAAGTACAAGAAGGAGCCCCAAGCGCCTCAACACAAATCACTGCAATCCTGCAATCCTCTAAGCCTTTCAACCAAACTTCCGACACTCCGAAGAGCCACCCGGGATCCGAACTCCTAGGATTTTATCGAGGTCTCAGGGTTAGGCTTCCAAGCTTAAAGCCTATAAACTTTATAGGGCTGATATAGGATTTAGGGTCTCACTGTCCTGCTTCGTATCTACAACAGCTTCTTTGGACTCCTCATCGGTTTTCGCCGTCTCTGTGGCCTCTCAAAGCTCGGGGCTTGAGGTTTCAGGCTTGGCAGCTCCAGGCTGGCTCTGGGACGACGATCACCGCCGGCAAAGAAGACGTTTGTAGGGCTATAAGGTTCAGGGTTTGATTGTTGGGTGGGAGCGGGACGGAACTATGTAACTATGACCTTTATGGAAACGAAGTCAGCGCTAACGGTGAGTCGGTTGCGTGGCCTTGCCGGCCTCTCAAAACAACATTCGGAGTCCCTACTGTCAGGGCAAATTGACAGGCTGGCAGACAAGCATGAAGGTCATCATGCTGCAGTAGACGGAAAGACAGACAAGTCCCGAAGCCAGGAATTTGCGCACAGCCCTGAGGAAACATTGCCATTACGAGTGGCAGGCTTCTGAGCCTTCTTTACGGGCCCCTTCTGCCGCGGGCCTTCTGCGAGGCTCCTTCGTGCCCCCGAAAATGCTTCAAACCCTGGGGGCGTCGCGTCTCCGGGCTTGTAGATTTTTAGTTGTACGCCTATTACAGTAGGTTTTTAGGATTAGCCTGCTTACCCCCTGTGTAAACCATGCCACCACCTAAGGTTCCCAAGCCTTCAGCCCCGACCCCCACCCAATAGACTGATAATCCTCCAAGCAACTCCGAATAGCATTACACCCTGCATCACTATGGACCCGAAGGCCTTTACTGAGGGTACCTGCAAGTACCTTAGGAAGCCTTCGCCAACCGCAGCACCTCGTCCTTTGTTTCGTCTCCCTTCTCGCCGTTCTCGGGGGAGAGCTTCCTCCTCTTCGGATCCTTCTCGCCGTCCTCTGCCTGGCTCTTAGTATCAGCTTAAGGGTTCTCAGGGCTGTTGAAAGCCTTTCATGACTAAAGCTCGTGACACGTTGAGGGGGTCACGGATTTTCCTCTCGCATGGCTGAGATTTGTGCCCACCAGCGAGGCTTGCTTGGTTGAGCTGAGGTCTAGGTCTCTATAGGTCTTCCCACGGTTCGTGGACTACGATACCCCTTGTAGCCTTGTAACAACCACCTCCTCTCTGGGCGAACCCCAAACAAGACCCTACGTCGGTATCAGCAGCAACAGAAACAACATTTTTGCTGCAGCAGCAGCATCAAGGCCAAAACCCAACAAATGCAACGGCATGAGGCTCGGGGTGGTAGCAGCAACAACGAAGCAGCAAGCAAGACTTGGAGCAGCAATGCGAGCGGAGGAGTCGTTTCCCCGGACCCGGAGACTATTTGGAAGCATTGAGCAAATCAGAAGAAGAAGAAGCAGAGAACGCCGCAGGCCTCCTGCGTCTTGTCATTTGCCTCTTCTTTCGCTTTGGTCTTCGCAGCCAAGAGCGCAGCTCTCTTCACTGGGTCCTGGAACCGACTTCACAGGAGGCCAAGCGTTTGGGGCTGAGGACCTGCCGTGGCTGTTGGGTTTCAAGGCTTGCAGGGGTTTGGGCATTGACTTCCGATTTAGATGCGGAGTTCATGACTTCAAGGCTGGGTAATGCACAAGGTTCGACTCCTCTTGTCGGACACACCGCTCGGATATTTCAAACCAACTCTATATGCTTTCACTCAGAAGACAGTGCACAGCGACTGCTTCATCGGCATCCGGCCTTCTGCACGCCCATTTTTTCCAACGCAGATACGCAGAAGGCGGAATGGCATGATGCCATACGCCCTAGACCCAGAATCCCGATACCTAGAAGAAACCTAAAGCGCCTCGCCCGAAATGGCCGAGGCAAGCCTCAGTCTCGAAGCTGCAGTCGGCTGGAGGACACCTACAGGCCGACTGTCTGCCATTCTAGGCTGCAGGACCGCAAGAGCCACATGCAAACCCGAAAGCACGGCAGCAACAGCCGCAACAAGTGATTCGAGCGAACACCCGGTGATTCAGTTGCTTCTGAAACTGAACCTCTAATGCAGTCAGCGGCTTCCAACGCTACGCTGAACTTTGAAGCCCGAGTCCAACTCTTTCAATTGCATATAGCACTCTTGGGGTGCTATTGTCCTAAGCCTAAGGAGCCCTAAAAGCTGAACCCTGAAATCCTACATCCCCGAAGCCCTATAGCCGCAATTCCGTATCTGTCTTGTGCCCGGGTTTTGGGTGGAACACAGGGTCGGCATGCTACGCAGAAGCAGGCTAAGCCGACGGATCTGGCCCTTCAGTTGATGGGCCACCTAGGCCACGGTTTGCAAGTGTTTAGAGAGGGGTTTGTACAAGGTTTTGCAAAAAATTGTTCGGGTTTACCGGAGCTTGTTGGGTCGATCTGTCAGACTTTGCTGCAGCGTTTACTAGGATCTGTTGGGTTCAGTCCACCCGGAAACAACCAGAAGATCACTCAAAGTGCGGCAAGATGCTCTACACGAACTGTAAGGTGTCTTCTCAGGGCCAGGTACTTGGGCGTGGCTTGCTGTTTAACTATGATGTTTGCATATTTTTGCAGGGTCGTTTGCGATAATTTCTCCTTAGCTAGCGGGTTTGAGATCAATTTAAGGACCCCGCAATCGGTCGCCGAAACACTCGTCATAAACACAACTAGTTCTCCTGGTTGTGTAGCATCACAAGAGGGATGGCGGCTTTCGCATTTGTGGCAGCAGTTTCTGTACCAAGTGCCAACCTGTGCATCCCGAAAGCTTATCGGCTTGGTGGTTTGGATTAGCTGCGGGGTCCAGGGCCACAAGACTCCTGGTCCTAAACCTTCTTGACCACACCGCATCCAGTTGCGAAATGTTTGCACATTCCAGGCTTCAGGGCCCAGGGCGGCAGCGGCTTTAGGCGCTTGGGCTTCGAGGCTTCCGGAGCTTTAGGGTTAAAGGATTCAGGTCTAAGACCTCGGCGCCAAAGGGCTCCAGGGTTTAGGGCTAAAGCCACTGAGTGCTTCTGCAACTCAATGAAGCACTGCCGTGGCCGGCACCCTCTGAGGATGAGGTCTCATCTCCGTCCAGCAGCATCGTGTCCGTTGTAAACCGGGGATCCAAGTAGCCCTGGACACAGAGGGCTTGCAAGGGCTTGTAACCTTTGAGGCTCGGCTGGGCCCCCCCCCCCACCACCTACAAACCCTTCTCCTAAAGCTGCTCTTGATACTGTCAGACCCTGCATGACTATCATTACAGCCCTGAAGAGTCATGCAGGATTCCTGCGCCTGAGCCCCTCACCTATGGTCAGGTGTATAGCTCTGAAATACTTAGCCCAGGCCTTGCAAAATTCAAGGCTTTCACGGTCACGCTAATCCTTTGACCGAAAGCCCCGCCTCTTGGATAGGTTCTGCTTCAGCGTTCTCTGTCGAGGGTTCAGGCTGTCCTAACCCTGCCAGTAATCTGGCTATCTGTTTGGCTGCCTGCATTGAAACGTCACATATTGGTCCGAAAATAAACCCGAAACCACAGGAGCTCTTGTTCTCATCTTCTGAAAGCACCTCACCGAAGGTGGACCGTCAGCTAGTAGCCCGAGGCTTCAAGGCTCCGAACAGCAGAAGTGGGATTTACCAAAGAACCTCGCGGTACCTGGCTGTACCCTTAGTGGAGATTTTATTGCTGTCCTTCATAGTAGCTACTGTAGACAGGGTTCAAGGGGTTCTTAAGGTTTAGAGTCTTTAGAGTTTCGGAGGCTTTCATAGTAAGTAGATATAACGCTTTTGGTTTAGGAGTCCAGGAGGTCAGCCTTCAAGTCAGAACTTTGGGGCTTCGGTGTTGCAAAGCTTTCACGGCCACTAAAGACATGCCTGTAATTTCGGGCTCCTTAGGGCACGCCTCCGGCAAGCTGTAGAGTGGCTTGTCCAGAAACTGCTTGTGGCCTGTCGAGGCCGGTTTGCTGAGGTGTCAGGGCTTCAGGCTTTCGGACGGGGGATTCGGGGTTTCAGGGCCATGGATTTTGCCCTGCAGCTGTCAACATTGAGCCAACAACCACGTCACAAGCGTAGACCTGCTAACAGAGTGCAGCTTCGCGCATGCTAATTTGCGCTGTGCCTTTCCCTAGACCCGGCCGTAGCCCTAAACCCCTTCCATAAACCCTCCTGGCTAAACCGAAGCCTGAGCTCGGCAAGTCCCCCAGGCCCCCCACCCTAAGCCACAGCTCCACACCATTTCGGGGTCAGGGAAACTGCTTGGAGAGCCAGCATCTCAAGAGTCCAAGAGGCAGAGCCTGCTGTGCAGCCCAGGCTTTTCGGGCTCATTGCTTTGACAAAATCCAGGACCCAGGAGGCTCAAGCCTAAGTGTCCTGAATTCTTGGGCTTGTGGGATCTTGTGGGTGCAGGGTGTCGGGCGCTTCAGACTTACAAAAGCCTTGATCTCACCCTTCAACGACCGGCGCTCTGCCCTCCAAGTCCGCCCGTACCAATGTCTTCACGCGGTCCCCCAACCTCCCGAACTCCACAGACATGACAGGCTTGATCAGTAAGCTTCAAGCTAAATCTCACCGCCCGAGATCCTGAAACCCGGTGACTACGCCGATATCCTTTCCGGACGAACCCTCAACCCAGAACAGCAAGCTTGACATAATAAGGCTTAGGAGTCACCCAAGACTTCACATGAAGTCGCTCGAGCCTCGACCGCTCTTATTGGGGTAATGTTTGCTACTCACGTTTGGGGTTGTGGGGAACACCCAACGACAGCATTGTCGCAGTAAGACCAGCTCAACCCCCTTTAAGCCCTGATTGAGGCGCCTGGGTCTGATGGGATGTCGGCCAAAGATTGTGGCAGAACTTTTTCCAGCTCCTACATACTTACGGCTTGAAGGGTCGGGCTACTACGACTACGACTACGACTATGGCTACGACTACGAGTACTGCTTCTACTACTACCCTACGGCTACTGCTACGGGTACGGCTACGGCTGCTGGTGCTGCTACTGCTGCTATACTGCTGCTACTGCTGCTACTGCTGCTACTGCTGCTGCTGTTCCTGCTGCTGCTGCTGCTGCTGCTGCTGCTACTGTTATTGCTGCTGTTACTGTTATTGCTGCTGCTGCTGCTACTACTACTCCTACTCCTACTCCTATGGCTACTGCTACGGCTACTGCTACGGCTACTGCTACGGCTACTGCTACGGCTACTGCTACTACTACTGCTTCTGCTTCTGCTTCTGCTTCTGCTTCTGCTTCTGCTTCTGCTTCTGCTAGTGCTACTGCTGCTGCTGCT
>CAJNJA010098086.1:0-19059 GCA_905231915.1 Symbiodinium necroappetens
GGGGCCTATGGGTAAACCCGACGCCCTAAACCCTTAAGCCCCCCTAAACCCTAAGCCCTTAACCCTAAACACTAAGCCCCTAAGACCCTAAACCCCTAAAGCCCTAAACCCTAAACCCCTAACACCCTAACACCCTAACACCCTAACGCCCTAAACCGTAAGACCCTAAACCTACTCCTTTCTGGGGTCTAGGCAGCCTCGCGGCACCTAAGGACTCTGAGGCTCTAGCTCTGAAGGTCCCACTAGCCACCAGGCATTGGCATGAGAAGGGTTAAGGGGTCTAGCAATTTAGGGTTTAGGGTTTTAGGTTTTGGGGTTTAATTAGGGGTTTAGGGTTTAGGGTTTAGGGTTAGGGATCTAATAGCTTGACAGAGAGGTGATCCTTGTCTCAGGCAACGCCCCAAAAGGAGCCTCTCAACACACTCTTTACGTACATGCACGGGATTCAGGAGGCAATGTGTGCCACAGAACCCGAAATCTACAATTTTCACCTCAAATAAGCCCATTCCAGAAGAGCACTCTAAACACCTGCGTAACCCTCAACCCTGAACCCTTGAGCCCGAAACCTTAAACCTTGATCTAGGACATTTTCAGGTGGGTAGTTACCGTTATAGGAGCTTTATAGAGGGTCTATATACCTTATAGAAACCTTATAGAAGCCCTATAGACCCTAAACTCCCCACCTATAGTTTCCTTCAGCCTTGAGCCCTACCTAGAAACAAAACCCTAAACCCTAAAGGCCCCAAAGCCACCGAATACCTAAACCCTGAGCCCTTGAACCCTTCAGCCCTTGAGCCCTTGAGCCCCAAACCCCTCAACCTTGAGGCGTCTCCAAGCTACAGGAGGCCTGGTCTGCGTTCTCACGGCTCAGGGCGGTTTAAGGTTTAGGGTTTAGGGCGTTTAATCTCGTAATATTCCATACTTGGAGGGTCGGCGGACGTAGTCAGTGGTTACCCGTAGGCGCCTGAGTAGTCCCTTTTTATGGCTTATATTTAGATTTCGATAAGGTAATCCCAAAAAGGAACTTTTTAGGGGCCTATGGGTATTGTATAGACACATAACTATCATAAACCCAATTGGAGTCCCTTAGGTTACTTGTAAGGCTACTTGCTACCTACTTACTAAGTCCCCCGACCCTTCAAGTAGGGTCAAAAGTAGGGGCTTCTTATTTGGAATTCAGGTAGAGTTCAGGCTCTGGCGGTGTTCGTGCTCCGGGGCTTCTTAGCCTAGCGTTTACCCATAGGCCCCTAAGTAGTTCCTTTTGGGATTACCTTATAGGATTCTAAATATACACCATAAAAAGGGACTACTTAGGGGCCTATGGGTAGGGTTTAGGGTTTAGGGTTTAGGGTGTGTTCAAGTTTGGCAGGCACAAGATTCCGGATGTTTCTTTCACATCAATGTGCATTCATGTCAAGGACTTAGCAAGATCGTCACAGTATCCTTAACATAAAAGCTTCTATGATTATTCAGGGTCCTTGATCTAAAGAGGTTCTGCATTGGGGTCTATCAGGGTAACGGTGTTAAGGGTTAGTACAGAGACCTTTATGCCATGCTATGATTTCAATTGCAAATACTCTTAATGTTTATTACATTGTGAATAAATATGATGGTGCTTAATATTAGCAGTCTAGTACTGGTATAAAGTGAGTGAGAACTAGTGTTACCATTTGTCTCACTTTCTAAGTCATAAGGACGAATGTAAGGAAGTCATGGTAAGGAACCCCAACAAACTATATCTTTTTTGGCTATGCTAGACGCTACATCCCACTACAGCCTACCCATAGGCCCCTAAGTAGTCCCTTTTTATGGTTTATATATATATATATATAGATAGAATCTTATAAGGTAATCCCAAAAAGGAACTACCTAGGGGCCTATGGGTAACCATCAAACCCATGATCGGGCCTCGCCAGGGCAGGCGCCCGCTGGCTGGCAGTTTGACCAGGTCGCGCCCGTGCGGTTGAGTGCTCCTAAGGCTTGCTGGTCTCGGGATTAGGCTCAATATGCCAAACGGTCCTAAGTGCCTATATGGGACTATACAGGGCGGGGAAGGGGGGGGGGTTAAACCCTTTTAGAGTTCATTTCGCCGTTAAGGAACTTATCAATCCTTAGTCCAAAACCACATGGAAGCCTTAAACCCTGAACCCTAGACCCTAAACCCTTAGCCCAAAATTCCTAGAACCAAACGCCTAAACTTGGTCCAAAATCCCTAGAAGCCCTATAAGCCTTAAACGCCTAAACCTGTAGTCCAAAATCCCTAGACCTAAACGCCTAAGCTTAGTCCAAAATCCCTAGAAGCCCTAAGCCTTACAAAAACCCTATAGAAGCCCCAAATGCTTAAACTTAATCCTAAACACTAAACCCTATAAACCTTATAAGCCCTGTAAATCCTATAAACCCCATAAACCCCAAGCCCTAAGCCCCACAAACCCTATACCCCAAACCCTATAAACCCTATTTCCACCGGAGCTCAGAAACCTCCAGAAGCCGTTTACAAAGCCCTGAGATCTTGAACCCTACAGAAACCTAGTAAGTTCAGGGCTTGCAGGGCTTATAGGGTTTATAGGGTGTGGGGTTTAGGGCTTAGAGCTTAGGGTTTATAGGGTTTAGGGTTTAGGGTTTATAGGGTCTATAGGGTTGATAGGGTTTACAGGGCTTATTGGGTGTATCGGGTTTAGGGATTCTTATATGCCTACTTCTTACCTACTTTACTAAGTCCCCCTAAACCTTAAACCCCTAAACCCGTAAACCCCCAAACCTAAACCCTAAACCCTAAACCCACCTGCTTTACTAAATGCCCCGACCCTCCAAGCAAGCCCGGGGCCGACGCAGGCAGATTGGTGGCTCGAAGAGCCCTCCGGACTGCAAGGGAAGTTGGCGTTTGGACGTTGGTACGTGGAGGGTCGGGTTCAGGGTTTCAGGTTTTGGGTTTAGGGCTTGGGGTTTGGGGTTTAGGGTTTAAGGTTTTGGGTTTTGGGTTTTGGGTGTACGGTTTAGGGTTTAAGGTTTAGGGTTGAGGGTTTAAGGTTTAAGGTTTAGGGTTTAGGATTTAAGGGTTCCCTTTAAGGGATCTATGGGTTTAGGGTTCAGGGTGTAGGATTGATTTGGCGGGTCGGGGGACTGTGTAAGTAGGTATCCTACAGCTAAACCCTAAAGCTTAGGATATTTTCATGTGGGTAATTGCCGTTTTTGGAGCCTTATAGAAGGTCTATATACCTTGTAGAAGCCTTGTGGAAGCCCTATATACCCTAAACTCCCCAGCTGTAGTTTCTCTGTAACTAAAGGCTCAACCCTAAACCTTCGGTCAGTTCCCTGGTTGCTCTTCAAGGAGGTCAGGGCACTTCGTCAGTAGGTTCCCCTTAAGCGTCCATGTGCCTACCATAGTATGTACTATATATGGGCTCCTATGTTCGGGCTTTGTAGGTCCAATACTTGCTGCAAGATAAGATGTCCTCCGGGCCCATAGTAAATTCTACTTTGGGTACCTCCTGAACCCTAAACCCTAAACCACCCAAACCCCCAAACCCTAAGCCCCTTGCCTAAAGGTTCCATGTTCCTATGTAGTATATACCTTGGCTTCAAAGGGCTTCCTTTGTTGGTTTAGGGCTTAGGGTTTATGGTTGAGGGTTTTGGGCTATATTGGAGCATTGTGGCCCACATATGAGTAGGTCTCTATATTCGGGTCCCTTTCAGGGTTAACCCTAAATTAATTCCAAACACCGCCAGTAAACATTTTCATAGTGCATAAGGAAATCGTAATACGGAATACTAAGAAGGCAAGACTCGGCGGTTAAGCTAGGATTCTAAGCTTTTGTCCTTAAGCCTTAAGCCCTACACCCAACAATTCAATCAACGTTAAGCACCAAACCCTCGACCCCCCCAAAGTCTGCACAACCTGGAACCCCTAAACACACAACCACTTCGAAATCCCAGAACCTGTGTCCATAAGAGTTTAGGGTTCAGGGTTTTGGGCGCATGCCCTAACCCTCGCACGCTAAACCCTGAACCCGAAGGAATCTAATTGGGGTTATGACACATAAAATATCTACTTACCAAGTCCCCCCGACCCTGCAAGTAGACGAGGCATGGCCTCATCATGGAGAAGCCTACCACCCTGCCACCGGGAAAGTATGAGGTCACAGGCGACCGCGAGGCAGTCGAGGGCGGCTTTCCTGTAAGAGTAGTGTTTAGGGCTTTACTTAGATAGCCAAGAGGAGAACTTTCAACTTTCTGGCCTTATATATTAGGTCTATGCTAAAAAGTTTGAGCTTTTTTTGGGCCTGGCTGTTGAAGAAGAGGGCGTTAGAGCCTTTTGGGTTCCTTTAAGTCAAGACTTCCTGCGAAGGCTGCTGTAGAGGTTCCTTTGCAAGGGTTTTTTCAAGGATGATAACCCTAAACCTTAAGCCCTCAACCCTGAACCCTATTATAAACCCTAAACGTTCGGTCTGGTGCTTTTTTGTTGAGTGTTCTGGGGCTCAGGGTTCTGGGTTTGAGGGATTCAGGAGTTTCGAGGGCAAATAAGGCCGAGGACAGGGCCTTTCTACTGGTTGATGATACAGATCCTGCATTACCATTAAGGACCCTAAACTACGGGAATGATGGGTATGTTCCTTATTATGGGTAATGCAGGATTTATATCATCAACCATAGTTTGTATTCGGTTTTGGTGTTCCTCAGGTTGTGTGTAGCACAGTACTTTTCGCATCCGGCCTTGATCCAGGAAACCCCTAAACCCTAAACCCCTTAACCTTAAATTAAGGCATAAGGACCCTGGGGTCTTGCGCACCCTAAACCCTAAACCTAAACCCTTTTACACCGTAAACCCCACAGCCCGCACCCTGAAACCTTGCTTCCGCAACCTCTGAACCGATCCTCTTCTTGGAAGATTAGTGGACTTATTAAGTAAGGCTAAGGTTATAGGGTTTAGGGTTTAGGGTGTACCTTAATTGCAGATACAAGTAATTCTAAGCACAACGACACCTGTAAACCGCCCCCGCCATTAAGGACCATGAGGCCTGCATGAAAGGGTTCTTAGGGGTCCTGGTAAACCCTGAACCCTAAACCCCTAAACACTAAACCCCTAAGCCCCTAAACCCTAATCCCCCTAAACCCCTAAAGCCTAAGACCTTAAACCCCCTAAACCTTAAACCCTAAATCCTAATCCCTAAACCCCTCAACCCCTAAGCCCCAAAACCTTAAACCCTAAACCTTAAACCCTAAATCCCAAACCCTAAACCCCTAGACCCTAAACCCTAAACTCTACATCCTAAAACCTTAAACCCTAAATCCTTTAAAGCAAGCCCCTATGCCGTAAGTCCCGATCCTCGAGAGCAGGCGCGGCTCGGTTCTGGGGTCCGAAAATTAGGGTTTAGGGCTTAGGGTTGAGGGTTTTAGGGTTTTAGGGTTTAGGGTTTTAGGGCTTTAGGGTTTTAGGGCTGGTTTAGGGTTTTAGGGTTTAGGGTTTGGAGTTTAGGGTTTTGTGAGCTTTCGGTGACCCTAAGGGTCCATTTGTTCATATGGTAGAAACTCACGCCTTAAAGTAGCCCCTATGTAGCCACTTTAGGGTCAAATTATACTCATATGGATACATAGAGGTTTGCAGAGTTCTTTGAGGGTTCTTTAGATTGGGTTTGTGGTTAGCCACTCTGAGCCCAGCCAGGTGACGACCACCTTGACCATTTTTCCGAAGGACGCTTGCACACGCCAGGGTACACCCTAAACCCTAAGCCTAAGCCTGTAAACCCTGAACCCCTAAACCCTAAACCCTAAACCCCTAAACCCCTGAACCCTATCTCCCTACGGCTCCATGTGCCGATCGTGTGTAACCACAGGCCTTACAGTGCCTATTAGGAACCCCTTCAAAGCCTAAGTACATAGGATTTAGGCACGGGGACTTAATCCTAAATCCTATAATCCCTAAACCCTGAACCCTACTCCCTAAACCCTAAACCTTGAGCCTTATTTGGTAGAGTATATGATTATGAGGTACTTGGTGACCCTTAAAGCTCTCTGCAGCAAGATCGCCTTTTTTTACGAGCTTTGCAGGCGTCCCAGGCCGGACGGATCCTCTTTAAACGGGGGCCTTGCAGGCATCATGGCCCTTCCCATAGGCCCCTAAGTAGTCCCTTTTTTATGGTTTATGTTTAGAAGCCTATAAGGTAATCCCAACAAGGAACTACTTAGGGGCCTATGGGTAAACCCTAAACCCTAAACCCCAAACCGTGGTTCAGGGTTTAGGGTTTGGGGTTTTTAGACACCCCTTTTTTAGAGCTATGTCACCCAGGAGGTTCCAAGTGCTGAACTAGGGGTTTAGGGTTTAGGGTTTAGATATCAATCTGCATTACCTTTCGGACCCTGGCCCTAAACTATGGGAATTGCGGTACAACCCTTATTCTGGGTAATGCGGGCTTTATATCATCAACCGTAGAGAGGCTTAGTAAGGCTTCAGGACGCCAGGATTACACGTTGACTGGTATTTGGTTCCTCGAACCTTACTACTTGGTCATTTGGACCCTTAGGATCAGGTGTTGTTCGAACCTTATTCAGAGGTTCATATAAGGGATTCATGAAGGGGCTTCCAGGTGGTTTGTGAGATTGGGGATATGGGTAAATCTCTAAGTTAGGTTCCCTTTGTAGGAACCCAATATAGTACGGCACCGAAGGACCCTAACAGGGATCCTAATTTTGAAAACTACCCATATGGTTTTACCCCGAGCTGAAAGCACCTCATAGCTTCGCTTGACCCAGGCCCTAAACCTTAAACCCTAGACCCTAACTGTCTGGGTCTCAGCCACAAGTCATAAACACCGGACTAAGGACATCAAGCCCAAACTCCTGTCAAGCCCTAAATCCTGACCCTTACACCCTAAACCCGAAACCAAAACCCGTAGACCCTACGGTTGATGGTATAAATCCTGCATTACCCATAATAATAACGAATATACCATGATTCCCATAGTGTTAGGGTCCTTAATGTACTGCAGGCTTTCCATCATCAACAGTAGTTTCAACGGAGCCTTACGTGTTGAAGCAGGACAGCGAGGGACATCAGCGATGGGAGTTGGCAGATGGGGCGAAGTTGTACGATGTGACGCATCTGCCTTGCCGTGGCCAGGCCAAAAAGCCCAGCCAATTCGGAGCTGGGGCAAGGCCGGTAGAGAAGGTTTGGCACTTGAAGGTTTGCTTGGAGGGCCAGGGGACGTGGCAAGAATCTAGTTATGCTATAGAGTCATAAGTAATTATCAGAACCCCAACTAGGATTCTGTTCAGGGTGCTTAGAAGTCTAGTTACTACCTTCAAGATCTTACAAAGCCCCCGACCCTCCAAAGGGAATCCGCGGGCCCAGGGTTTATCCTCACGGTCACAAGGTACCTTTTTTGGTCAGGTGGGGGCGTGTAGCATTGAAGTTTCATGGCTTCGTGGTCCTTAGTTTTAGTTAGTAGGACCTGTATGGTTCGGGCAAAGAATCCTCGATCATTTGCGCGTTTGCAGTGCCTTTACTCCTGTTTTCGGCAGTTAGAACCCCGTCCGTTTGCCCGCACCTGCTTGAGCCTCCTGGTTATAAGGTCCTGGTATGGAGTTTGTAGGCACCGGACAAAGACAGGTAGGTTTTGGTGGGTTCATGAAGGTGCCCATGAAGCATAGGGAACTCAAAATTGAGGTTATTGATGTGGGAGACTATGCAGCGGGCCTTCGGCCGCGTTGTCTTGCCGGAAGCGCACTTGTTTCTCCACACGGGAGCTGCTCCGGAGACATCAGCGCTGAAGTCGTCGACGCCTGTGGAACACTCACAGCTGGGCATGGGAATGCTACTGTTGACGATGGAAATCCTGCATTACCTTAAAGACCCTAAACAATGGGAATTATGGTATATTCCTTATTATGGGCAACGCAGGATTTATATCATCAACCGTATCTCAATGCCCAGCAGCCGCGAGCTTTCATCGACCAGGTTGCTAAGTCCTTGTCAAACAAACGGATGGGCACAGGGCTCGAAAGTCGTAATTCGGAGGACGAGCAACTCTGGGCCGACGATTACTCGGTCATAATCTTGGCAGAACCGCTGGAGATCATTTTGCGTGCTTTTGGCCTTGCCCCGTGAAGGCTTTGTTGCATTGGAGGCCTCTGTGTCTCGAGCTGCAGTTTGCAAGCAACTCTACGGCCCTAAACCTTAAACCCTATAAACCCTATAAACCCTAAACCCTAAACCTTAAACCCTAAACCCTAACCCTAAACCTTAAACCCTAAACCCTAAGCCGAGCAAACCGGGAATGGTCGTTCTGGGGCTGGCTCCCCACAGATCAGCCAGAGGCGAAGGCCGTTGCCCTAAGGGTCCATGTACCCAAATAGTATATGGTTTAGGGGTTCAGGGGTTTAGGGAGTTTAGGGGTTTAGGGTTTATTGGTTTAGGGGTTTAGGGGTTACGGTTTTAGGGTTTAGGACATACTTTGGCCTAAAAGTAGGCCCTATATAGGTACTTTTTGTGCGAAAGTATATACCACTTAGGTACATGGACCCTTTGGGTTGCAGCATGGGCCGAGGAGATGGAAAGCTCGCATGTCAAGCTTGATGATGGGCGGATTTCCGATGCAAGGTTCCCTTTGTAGGTACGAAATATAGTACGGCCCCCTTATAAAAAAGACCGGACCGCAAAAGAAACCCTAATTTTAGAAAACTACCCACGTCCCATTATTTAATTTTTCGAAATAGCCCAAAAGCTTGGTAGTAGGGTAGCTGGGCCCCAAAAACCTTGCATGGACCTCGGAACTTCGCGCTCACGTCCTCGAGCTCGGAGCCCAAAAGCACCAACACCATAAGGGTAGTTTTCTTACTTAAGATCCCTTTTTGAATCACCAATACAGTACGGCATCCTTTTTAAAAAGGACCTTAGAAGGGACCCCAATTTAGAGAACTACCCAAGTAAGCTTCCCGAATTAGGGTTGTTGTAGTATGCAGGATTACACTACAAAACCCCTAGCCTTGAGCCCCTGGAGCTTTCTAAAGTTGCAGAACCGCTTGGTAACAGAATGAGTACACCTTCAAACTCTTTAAATTTTATGATCCCTTATAGAACTGAAAGAACACACGTTTTTGTGCATATGAACTCAGCAACTAAGACCATCATGAAACCCTGTATGAACCTTGGTATACGAAAACCAAACCCGACCTGGAAAACCTGCCTTTTTAGGGCTCCTCATTCTGGTTTCCTTTTATTTATGCGTACTTAAAAAAGGTAGGTTATTTGGGCCTAAGGTAGGGGCCCTAAACCCTAAACCCCGAAACCCCTAGACCATTTGGGGTTAAGGTAAACCCTAAGCCCTTGCAGAACTCCAATAAGGTTCCGCTCGCTACACTGGATCCGGATGCTCCCTCCCGGCAGAGAAGGGTCTCTAACAGGGTTCCAAAATGGGGCCCTTGAGCTATAACACAGTTGGGTTTAGGGCTTAGGGTTTAGGGTTTTGAATAGTTAAGCCATATATAAGTTGGTTATGACTTATAAATCAGGGGTTTCACCCTGTCTTGTTAAGGAATTTAGTTAAAGTTACCATAATCTATTGTTCTTTATTCTGGTAGTTAACTCAAACCAAACCCTTAACAAGAACCCAGTGCCGATCGTTCAAGTTTTTGAGTCTCAGGAGTATCAAGACCCCCAGGGTGTTCCGAACACCGGGGCCGTTACGTTGAGGTTTAGGGTTTAGGGTTTGGGGTTAGTCATGATTCGTACGAGGCTTTGAGGATGTTTAAGGGTTACGGCTGGGCTGAGCCTAAACCCGGCACCCTAAACCCTAAATCCTGAATCTCCTGAACCAGAGAAAGCGTAACCCGAAAAGCCCAGGTTACATCCCAAATCCTGAGCACGCAAACCCGCAAGCCGAGACCAAAGACCCCAAATCCTAATCCTCCTAATCCTCCTAACCCAAAATCTGACCCTTAGCTCCAAAGCCTACATCCTGAACCTCTAAAACCCTAAACCCTAAACCCTAAACCCTAAATCCTCAGCCGTAAACCCTAAACCCTGAGGCACGAAGCCCTACATCCGACCCTAAGGCACGCGGGTTAGGGTTTAGGGTTTAGGTTTTAGGGTTTAGGGTTTAGGTTTTAGTGTTTAGGGTTTAGGGTTTAGGGCCCATGGTTTAGGGTCCAGGGTTTGGGGTTTGGGGTCTATGATTTAGGGTTTATGGCTTTGGGCCTAGACCCCTCAGCCTCAATCCTATGGTTGATGATATGAATCCTGCATTACCCATAATATAAGGATTATGATTATACCATAATTCCCATAGTTTTGGGTCCTTAAGGTAATGCAGGATCCCTCCGGAAAAAGGGAATCCTCATCATCAAGGCGTCACTCAGGGACCTAGATTAGTCACATAGGAACCTGATGTATCATCAACAGTAGGCCCCCCCTAAACCCCCCCTAAACCCTAAACCGCAAGCCCTAAACCATCAGCAGTAGGCCCTAAAACTCGGATAAAGCCAAGGCTCGCCCTCTGGCGCAGCGCCCGCCGACTTTCCGGCACCGGGGCCCAAAATTTCAGAGCTTCGGAGAGCTTCGGATTCCGGCTTAGGATTTAGGGTTTAGGGGTTTAGGGGTTTGGGGTTTAGGGGTTTAGGGGTTTAGGGGTTTAGGGGTTGGGTTTAGGGTTTGGGGTTTAGGAGTTTAGGGTTAGGGGTTAGGGTTTAGGGCTTGGGGTTTGGGTTTAGGGGTTAGGGTTTAGGGTTTAGGGTTTAGCAGTTTAGGAGTTTAGTGCTTAGGGGTTAGGACGGTTAGGGTTAGGGTTTAGGGTTTAGGAGTTTAGGAGTTTAGTGCTTAGGGGTTATGGTTAGGGTTTGGGGTTTAGGGTTTAGGGTTTAGGGGTTTAGGGGTTGGGTTTAGGGTTTAGGAGTTTACGGTTTGGGAGTTTAGGGCTTAGGGCTTATAATATAGGATTACTCAAGATGCCCTGGTTCGAGAAACAATCACGTCTGAGGAATGGGTAATAGTGCTCGTATGTACTAGTGTCCTCTTCGAGTTTCTAGAGCATTCTCGTATTTTAGTACCCCAAAGGCCCTAAACCCTAAAATCCTAAAACCTGAAGCCTAAACCCTAAAACCTTAAACCCCAAAGGCGTTAAAACCCTACACCGCAAAGCTTTACGGCGGTAAGGTGATGTGCTCTGGGTCTTTAGCCTAGGAAAGGTCTCCTCAACCTGAGGTTTGCTCTTAGGGTCTTTGGCTTGGGGTTTAGGGGATTAGGGTTTAGGGGACTCTTAGGGTTTAGAGTTCAGGTTTTAGGGTTTAGGCCTTAGGTTTTGGGGACTCTCAGGGTTTAGGCTTTAGGCTTTAGAGTTTAGGGTTTGGGTTTAGAGGACTCTTAGGGTTTAGGGTTCAGGTTTTAGGGTTTAGGGGACTCTTAGGGTTTAGGGTTCAGGTTTTAGGGTTTAGGTTTTGGGGACTCTTAGGGTTTAGGCTTTAGAGTTTAGGGTTTGGGTTTAGAGGACCCTTAGGGTTTAGGGTTCAGGTTTTAGGGTTTAGGGTTTAGGCTTTAGGTGACTCTTAGGGTTTAGGGTTTAGGCTTTAGGGGACTCTTGGGGTTCAGGGTTTGGGCCTTATGGCTTAGGCTTTAGGGTTTGGTGTTTGGGTTTAGAGGACTCTTAGGGTTTAGGGTTTAGGGCTCTAGACTTTTCAACACGGCATGGTCACAGTATCTGCATGAAGGCATGAACTTCTGGGGATATTGCCAGGTTGAAGTATACGTGCAGTTATCTGACTTGTGATGTAGAAGCCTGAGTAGCTACTGATAGTATGCCTTAGGCCTTAGGCATTAGGGTTCCTTCATATAAGCCTACGATTACGTACCCCAAAGCCTTGTTTCTTTTCTTGCAGCCCCTACCTTACCTCAGCTTTTGTGTCGTAAACGGGAGCCTGCATGCTGCCACACCCTCATTACTTCGAGGTTCCGGAATGCCCTTCAAGTGGATTTCAACAGATGGCAGTCTTGAGGTTTCTGGATCGTGTGAATGCCGAGCTCCGTAAGCTGCAGTCCGCAGAGCTCAACCAATGTGAGCTGCGCGGCTGGCTCTGCAAAGTCGATCAGATCTTTTAGAACTTTCTCGGATCGCACCTCAGCAACTGGCGAGGGCAACAGCAGCCCGCATTGAAGGCATGCTTCAGGAAGTTCCAAGCGTCCACAACTGTCGATGGCTCTCGCAAGCGAGAGCGCTGACTCATCCAGTCAACCCCCCCAACTTGGTACGTAGGTAACATGTCGAGTTGTAAGTAGCCTACAAGGGTTTTTCTTTGGGGTTATGATACCCTAAGGGTCCATGTATCCATATGAGTATACTTTGACCCTAAAGTACCCATATAGGGACTACTTTAAGGCCTAAGTATATCTATTTGGGTACATGGACCCTCAGGGATACTTATGGCCTCGTAAACCGGCTACTTACCAAGAAGTCCCGCCACCCTCCCAGTAGATCCCCAACCTCGAATGCCCACACTGCAAGCCTTCATGTAGACCCCTAATCAATGAACCTCCTAAACCCTAAACCCTAAACCCTAATCCGACTTAAGCTCCTTACTATTAGAATTTAAGGTTCAGGGTTTTTGGATCTCACCCTAAACCCTAAACCCTAAACCCTAAACCTTGGATCGCTGTGAGAATGCTTATTAAGGGCTGGGGGAATTCTTTTAATCACTTCCCGAGTCTTTTCCTGCTCCGCGTGCCGCCATCTACATGGGGTTTAGGGCTTCGGGGTTTAGGGTTTCGGGGTTTAGGGGTTTAGGGGCTGAGGGTTTCGGGGTTTAGAGTTTAGGGTTTTAGGGTTTCGGGGTTCGGGGTTTAGGGTTTCGGGGTTTAGGGTTTCGGGGTTTAGGGGTTTAGGGTTTCGGGGTTTAGGATTGAGAGGTTTAGGGGTTTAGGGGTTTAGGGTTTAGGGATTTAGGATTTAGGGTTTCGGGGTTTGGGGTTCTGGAGGTTAGGGTTTAAAGGCTCCGACAAGTGTGTGCAACCCATTCAAATCGATTCAAGGTTTAGGGTTGCATACGCCCCCCAAGTATCCGAAGTCCTTAATCCTAAGGCTCAGCGTGGCGAAACAGGTGCATACTATGGCCCCTGTGCATCTTTGCCTTCATCCATGGGTCCTTGTATTTTTTCGGCTGATCTCCTCGACCTTCACCCCAGCAGCACGGTTTAGGGTTTAGGGGTTTAGGGTTTAGAGTTTCGATTCAGCCCCCTTAGATACTTCATGAACCTTAAAATCCCTCCATAAGTTGTTGCTTGTAGCAACCCACCTCTAGGTAGCCCTAAGCATCCCTTAGCTCTAATCCGTGAGCCCTAGACTTACGTCTAACTGCCAACTAGGAAGGTCGGGGGGACTTTGTTAGTAAGTAGTTATGCCAGAGAGTCACAAGAGTCATCAGCATCATAACCCCAATTAGGATCCCTTTCAAGAGTACAACAATAAGTCCATTTAACACCTACTTACTAAGCCCCTCGACCCAAGCACAGGTGCGACCCGGTGCTGCCATGCCCGCCGTGAAGGGTTGTCAGAAGTCGCTTGGTGACCATTGACGTGGTTCAGGGCTTTTAGGGCTTACAGCGCTTAGGGTTTTAGTGCTTTGAGTCTTTTTGGGGGTTGTGTACTATAGGGGCCTTAACAAGTTACCTATACTGTTTTGGGGGGTTCCTTATTGTTAGAATTCTGGTATACCATACCCCAAAACCCTATCTAATTATTGAGGCCCCTACCTCAATGTCGGTGTTTTGCGATTTGGGGGTTTCCGAAAATAGGGGACCCGAATATAGCACCCTAAATAGCAGGATCCCTATGATAAAGACCCCAAAACAAGGGACCCTAATCTTCGGAGAGTCCCATTTTAGGGGGTCTCGAAACTTCAACACTTCGGCGCCTGGAGCTTCCAGTAAGCCTCGGGTTCTTAGGTCCCATAGGGGTAGTTCTCTAAATTAGGTTAGGTCCCCTTTTTGGATCCCAAGTATAGTACAGCACCCTTATTTTGAAGAAAAGCATAGAAGGGACCCTCATTTAGAGAACTAGCCATACACTATACTCCGACTGGTATGTGCAAGCCAGCACTCTACGATTTGGGTACTTGGGAGGTTTATTCTAGAAGCAGTAGTCAAATTCTGCGGACCAATACTATTTTGGGGGTGCCTTATGAAATTCATGGTATCATGGACCCCGTAACGGTATTCCAACTATTAAGGCCCGTATATGAACACTAAAACGTATAAACCCTAAACCATACATCCTAAACCCTAAACCCTGAACACTAAAACCCCTGAACCATCAGCTGCTAACTTTGTTGTAACTTTTTCTCTCGCCGTTTGGCCGGGAAAGGCCTCACTCGTGCGGGGCCCTGCAGCTTAATCCCCACAGTTTCAAAACCTAAAACCCCTAAGCTCTGAAGCCCTAAGGCCCGAAGCCATGAAACACTCAACCCAAAGGCCCTAAGCCCTGAAACCCTAAGCCCAAAGCCTTGAAAGCCCTAAGCCCAAAACCCTAAAACCCCTAAGCCCTGAAAACCTAATTAAACCCAAAGCCCCGGAACCCGAAGCCTGCAAACCCTAAACCCTAAGCCCTGAAACCCTAAACCCAAAGCCCTCAAACCCAAAGCTCCGAAACCCTAAGCCCCGAAGCCCCAAAGTTTACTAGAGCTTGAAACCTAGGGTTTAGGGTTTACTCTATTTAGGGTTTAGGGTCTATTTAGGGTTTAGGGTTTAGGGTCTATCGGGGTCCGGCGCCGCCTCAGAGCCGCATTGCAGAGTTATTTGGCAAAGGGTCGGAAGTAGCTACGGCTTGTAGGGTTCAGCGTAGTAAGTGCCTCCACTTTTTTAAGTCAACTTCTAGTCCTATACGGTTGATGCTAGAAATCCTGCATTACCCATAATAAGGAATATACCATAATTCCCATAGATTAGGGTCCTTAAGGTCATGCAGGATTTATATCATCAACAGTACTGCAGCACCCAACGAAGTCCCTGGTTTGGTCGCTCACGCCTCTAAGGTTCAGGGATTTGGGTACAGGTGTAGGAATCTTCCTTAGCAAGCCTCTGTCACGGTAGTTCCCGCGCCTGTGGGTTTAACATTCGATGTTGTCCTTGCTCTGCTGGGTTGGATTTTGGGTTTATGAAACTTGCTATTTATCTGACGTAAAATACGTAAATGGAATTAAGAATGACGGGCTTCCCACATGCATTCGTTTGTCTGTTTTGCGCGTGTTGTTGGCTTGCTTTTATGTGCCCACGTATCTACAGACGTCTTATTGAGTTTTTTGATTTGCTGATTTTGACTAGATTCGCAATGCAACCCAAGTACATATTCATAGCTGTTCTGTTTGACCTTGAAACACTGTCCATGCCTCGTTTGATGTCTGGTAGATGTGCCGCTCCACAGCCACTTTTCGTCGTCGCCGTAGTTGCGGTGGCCCCCCGTCCCCACCCGAGATTTGGGTTTCCTGCCTGCTTAAAGGATCATGGGACTTTGAGGGTTTCAAGCATAGGGTTTAGGGTTTAGGGTTTGGGGTTTGGGGTTTAGGGCTTTCTTTGCGGGTTTCAAGTATACTTAATGAGGATCATGGGACTTAGTAACTGAGGTGATAAATAAGGTAACTATAGTTATAATTACTTGTAACCCCAATCAAGGTACTTAGAACCCTACTTACTAAGTCCCAAGATCCTCCAAGTGCCTGTCAAGGCAAGATCATGCCGTTCTCTTCGTCCTCTCTTCGGAGCCGACGAAAGCACCTTGAAGATCTCGCACTGACGAGCCGTGGTGGAAGGAAGACCCAGAGAACCCAATACCCCTTCATTCAGGAATAGACCCTAAATCATTGGGCCCTTAATAGTATGATTTTATGATGTAAGATATATGTCTTAATTAAGGGGTTTGGGGTTCTCTGGGGAGGTCTTGCGGGCGACGGGGTTTGGGGTGGCAACATGAAGTAACCACAGCTACCGGTAGTCCCCTAATCCCTGAGACCTAAAGCCCTTAATTTAGCTCCCCCAAACATCCCGCAACCATCGGACCCTAAAGAACCTACCTTTTTAGGGTTCCCTATTAACTATGATTTCCATGTATATATAAGTTAAACGGGAAGGTTATTTGGGGTTCCTTGAGGGCCAAAAGACCCATAAAAGTAAGGGCCCTACACCCTCATACGATGAATCCCTAGATGGTACTTGAACCTTACCCCCCCCCGCTTTTAAGGGTTGATTGCGTCTTTAAGGTTTGGCCCAGGGGTTCGGCTTAGGTTCGCAATGTCAGCTCAACAAGTCAGTCTGAAGCTGCTCGGAACACCCGGTTCAGGGTCTAGGGTTTAGGATTTAGGGCTATTGTTGATGATTGATCGAAATCCTGCAGTACCTTAAGGACCCTAAACTATGGGACTTATGGGTATATTCCTTATTATGGCGTAATGCAGGATTTTCTATCGTCAACCGGAGGGACACCTTCCTAAGACACCAGTCAGCTCCCTCAGTCCCCCCTCCAAGCACATCAAGTTTAGACTCATACTTCGGGTTTAGGGTTTAGGGTTTAGGGGTTTAGGGTTTAGGGTTTAGGGTAGTTCTCTAAATTTGGGTCCCTGTTTAGGTCCCCAGAATGGGACGGAACCCTTAAAAACCAAGGACCCTAAAGGGGGACCCTGATTTACAGACCTGCCCCTAGAGGAGCCTGAGAAGCTACTGATCCTGTTCCTTCGGATCCCTCTCACTATGGGTCCATGTGTACTCCTATAGTATATACTTGGGCCTTGAAGTAGCCGCTATTTAGGTACTTTAGGGACAAAGTCTGCTCATATGGATACATGGACCCTTAGGGTATTGTACTTCCGTAGCATGCCGTAACCCAAGACCCGTTTCCAACGAACAAGTCAAACGCTAAGCCGCTAAACCCTGAACCCCTATAACTCTACAACCAGCAACAAAGCCCTAAACCCTGAACCCTAAATCCTAAACGCAGAACCCTAAATCCGAGACCCTACAAAATTACAAAATCCTAAACCCTGAACCCTAAGCCCCGAACCCTCAACCCTAAACTCTGAACACTACACCCCTAAACCCTGAACCTTTCGGTTGCCTCTGCAGCCAGTGCCTTGGCCAAAGTCTGACGGGACGCGAGGCTGCAAGGGAAAACAGCCTGCAGTATTCGGTCTAAGCGCTCTATACAAAAGGGGTTTAGGGTTTCAGGGTTTAGACCTCTAACCCCTAAAGCTCTTAAACCCCTAAACCCTAAACCCTATACCTCTAAACAGGCGGCAGTGTTCCTTCTTGGGCTCTAGGGTTGCTAGCACCCCAAGCGCCCTACCAGAATCCCAAGAACCGTCCTTCTG
The DNA here is from genome assembly GCA_905231915.1 of Symbiodinium necroappetens. Lineage (NCBI taxonomy): Eukaryota > Dinophyceae > Suessiales > Symbiodiniaceae > Symbiodinium > Symbiodinium necroappetens. Next base: position 17,335 of record CAJNJA010098086.1, read on the forward strand.
AAGGACATGTGGGTTGAGGGTTTAGGGTTTTTCCGGGTTTAGGGTTTAGGGTTTTGGGGCCATAGGCAAATTTATACCAAGGAGTCCCGACCAGGTAGCGACGGCCACTGAACGATCTGTTAGGTAGGTGCACTGGAAAAGCGAATCGGCGATACGTGGGATTGTGCCTTTAGGGGTTTGACGGTTGTGAAGGCTCCAATCGCTCTTGGTGCGGAATGCTGTGGTAAGAAGTCTTATCGAGAGTTTCTCAACGGTTGCATTTGGGGATGTATAGGTTCTATAACATGTTAGTTGGATCCATGTACTTAGAAGCCTGGTCAAAGGCTCATAGTGGCTCCTCGGGCTCTCTACCCCAGACCGCAGGAAGGATCTAGAAAGTCTAACCCCTAAGCTGGGGCCCTATACTACCCCTAAGGGTCCATGTATATTCATAGAGTATGTACTTGGGCCTTAACGTAGTCCCTATAGTATGCTCATATGGATACATGAACCCTTAGGGTAGTAAAGGCTCTTTATACGGTTGACGATAGAAATCCTGCATTACCTTAAGGACCCTAAACTATGGGAATTATGGTAATTATGTTCCGTATTATGGTGTAAGGCAGGATTTCAATCATCAACCCCTAAACCCTAAACCCATAATAAGGAATATACAGTAATTCCCATAGTTCAGGGTCCTTAAGGGTATTGCCAGGGATTTCTATCATCAACAGTATGAGCACGCAACGTATAACGGAATTTTGTCATCAACCGTAATATGCCCTAAACCCTAAACCTTAAACCCTAACCCCTAAACCTTAAACCCTACACCCTAAACCTTAAACCCTAAACCCTAAACCTTAAACCCTAAACCCTAAGCCTTAGTGTGCTAAAGGCTCTCTCTCTCTAGGAGGCCCCCATGGAGGGATCGGGATCTACCGTGGATCCTCCTCGGTCCTTGGGGCCGAGGTGCGTTTCCTCAGGCCAAAGCAGCACGAGGCGGATTTTTTCAGGGCTTAGGGCTTAGGGCTGTAGGGTTTTTAGGGGTTTAGGGTTTTTAGGGGTTTAGGGTTTTGGGTCTGGGCTTAGGGCTTAGGGTTTTGGGTTTAGGGTTTAGGGTTTACGGATTTTTACTGACATCTTCTGGCTTCTGACCCGGAGATGGTGTGTATAAGGCTGGAGGGGTTTAGGGTTTGTAGGGTTTGGAGTTTAGGGTTTAGGTTTGGGGATGTCATGGTGCTGTATTCTAGGACATCTTCAGGTGGGTAGTTACCGTTATAGGAGCCTTATAGAAGGTCTATATACCTTATATTAACTTATATTATAGAAGCCTGATAGAAGCCCTATATACACCCCAAACTCCCCACCTGTAGTTACCTGTAGTGTATCAGCTACAGTGTTTTTTGTATACGACGTGTTGTGGAGAGACTTCGTGGTGCTGTATCAGGGTTCTTCACGGGTTTGAGAGTGCCTTAGGGTGCAGGGAGGAACAGCTGAATGGCTTGGCTTGGGGCTGAAGGACCAAGATACATAAAAGGCAGCTAAAATATGGACCTGCGCTAAGGGTCCTGATGCTTTGGGGAGCCTCAAAACTAGGACTTCTGAGACGCCCCGCGGACCCTCGCAAGGAGATACGCCGATACTGTTGATAATATAGTTCCTGCCTTACCCCAGAATGAAAAAGGAGTATCAGTACCATAATACCCATAGTTTAAGGGCCTTTAGGTAATGCAGGATTTCTATCAT
>CAJNJA010098097.1:179-19055 GCA_905231915.1 Symbiodinium necroappetens
TATTATGAATTAGGGAAGTATTCCCCATAACAGTACTTAGGACCCTTTGGGTTTAAAGGGTCCCTCTAGGGTTCCCATACAGGTTCCTATAAGGGTTTAGGGGTGTGGGGTTCAGGGTTTATAGGGTTTAGGATAAGGGTTCTATACAGGTGCAGGGTTTAGGCCGTGTCAGGGTGTCGTCTGGCTTTAAGGCATTGGGTATGTGAAGGGCTTTTCCTGGCTTTTGGGCATCCTGGTTTGGCTTGTATAAAAGTTCTATGAGAGTTTTTTGTCACGGTTGGGGGTTTTGAAGGGTCCAAAGGACCCAGTAATCAGGTATTCCTGTTTTTTGAACGTAGTAATGTGAGTTAGTATTTGGGAGGGTGTATGATTATTAGCTACTTGGACCCTCAATGGCTGGGGTTGAGTCAGGGTATTGGGGTTGTGGACCGTGGAGGTCCGCGCATTCAGACGTTTGGGTGGATGACTTTGGATCGTCCGAGCCTATCATAGGGACTCGTAGGGGGGTAGGGGGCCTTAATACCAGTGATAAAGGAGCTAATAATAAGGCCTATTTCAAAGGAAGTAGGAACCCCTACCCCCCTCCCCCCTACCCCCCACCCTCAGAGCCTGAGTCTAGAGCTTCGGCGGCTTTGGTATCCTAGCCCCTGAACCCGCAAGCCCGAACTTTTTAGCCTCTCCGCAGTCGACGACCGTCGGTAGTAGGAACTCCCCAGACCTTAGCGGAGAAGGGGACAGAAAGAGTCAGTCAGGGGGTCTTCGGCTCAAAGCAGGCCAGCGAAGCCAGAGTTGATCAGAGAGCCCGACAGAGACAGAAAGAGAATGAGAGAGCGAGAGAGAGCGAGAGAGGGAGAGAGAGAGCGAGAGAGAGACAGAGAGATAGAGAGATAAAGAGAGCGAGAGAGAGATAGAGAGAGAGAGAGAGAAAGAGAGCAAGAGAGCGCGAGGGAGAGAGAGGGAGAGGGACAGTGGGGGGAGAGGGACAGAGGGGGAGGAGGGAGAGAGAGTGTGAGGGAGAGAGGGACAGGGGAACAAAGCATCTTACACATCGTGCCAGGTCCCTTATGTTGCCTGTAACAACATACATGGGATTCAGAAAAAAAGCAAGCCTAGCACAGAAGCAATGTACATGTAGACCCTCAATGTAAAGATCTTCCGAAATGGGTGCCCTCTTCCCTTCCAAAAGGAGAGAGCTTCAAAGAATAACGACCAGCGCGATATTTTAGAACCCCAAATAATATTCTTCGGATCCTGCAAGCTCCTATGCTGCCTATGCTTTCGGAAACCCGAAACCCCGAACCCTGAAAGCCTAAAGACGAAACCCCGAACCCTAAGCCCCAAACCCTGAGCCCTCCCCAAAACCCTAAACCCTCAAACCCTAAGCCCTTCCCGCGCAGTCCCTACAACAGTTCCCTGCTGCACGGCGGCTTTCCGGGCCTCGGGGGGGATGCACTGCCGACCTCTTAGAGCTCTCCTGCTCTCCAGAAATTAGGGTTTAGGGTTTAGGGTTCCATAAACTGACCCGTAACAGTCCAAAAGGACCCAATAACAATTAAGGTGCGTGGGTTGAGGATATAGTAGGCATGCAGATATAATGTGTGGGAGAGTGTATGTTTATCATATTTCTTGGACCGTTAGATTGCAAACCCTCAAACCCCAAACTTTCAACCCGAAAGCTCCTGTTCAGCGATTTGTGACCTGCCGCCGGGCTGGTGAAGAATTTCGGAGTTAGAGCCTAAACCCTAAACCCTAAACCCAGCTTAGGTTAAAGCCCATTGCATGTTTTCGAAAAACCGAGCTTAGGATGTTGCAACTTTGAAGCTAAGAGGTTCAGTTTCGTGTCTTGCTCCAGAGTCTATTTGCCAAGCCCTTTGGGCTCAGGTTTGGGCATCTTTAGGGTTTAGGCGGTTTAGGGTTTAGAGATTAGGGTTTAGTAAGTTAGGGTTTAGGATTTAGGGTTTGGGCCAGACAAGGTCCGTTCAGCAAGGTTGCAGTCTCCAAGATCGTTTCATTTCGACGGTATGCATGCAAAGGGTCTTTTTGTGAGCCTCCGCCGTATGAAAAGATATGCAAATGCCGAAGAACACCGATCATAAGGGCCTTTAGAGGGGTTTGCGGGGAGGGGGGTAGGGGGCCTGAATTCCTGTAACCAGGACCTAAGAAGGTTGTATGGTCCCCATACCCCGCTCCCCCTTAGCCCACTTAAGGGGTCCTAATAACCCGAAACCCCTAACCCCCCAACTCCCTAAACCCTAAACCCCTAAACCCTAAAATGTAAACCCTAATCCCCTAAACCCTAAACTTTAAACCCTAAACCCTTAAACCCTAAACCACTAAAGCCTAAACCCTTAACCCCTAAAGCCTAAACCTTAAACCCTAAACCACTAAACCCTAAACCCTTACCCCCTAAATCCCTAAACCCCTAAGCCCCTAAACCCCCAAACCCTAAAGAGCACCGAGCACTAGGTCTGATCTGCAAAGCACTTGGCTTTTCGGCGCCGGAGCCGTCCTTTCTCCCACCTGGGGCGCCCGGGGCCCCAGGGAGGATCAAGAGTTCGGGGTTTATAGGGCCTTTAACTGGGGTTTAGGGTTTGGGGTTTAGGGGTTTAGGGGTTTGGGGTTAGGGGTTTAGGGGTTTAGGGTTTAGGGTTTAGTTAGGGTTGGGTAGTTCTCTAAATTAGGGTCCCTTTTCGGGACCTTGTTTATAAGGGTGGGAGACTATATTGGGGACCCAATACGCTATTTTAGAGAACTACCCAAATGATTACCAGTACTTTTTTTTTTTTGGGGGGGGGGTTCTGATTTTTCTAATTTGTCAGGCCAGGCCCCTCTAGTAGTTTTGCCAGGGAGGGTGGGGGGGCCTCTTGGGCTGTAATGCGGATCCCTAAACCCTAAAAACCCTAAACTGAGCGCGGTGTTACGTCGTTTTCGATGGTTCTGTGGGACTCTCGAGCTAGGGTTCTCTTCATCGCAGCTTTGTAGGGGTTTGAGATGTAGTGCAAGCCATAGGCTTCCATTTCAAGTAACCGCAAGCCGGAAGGTTTTCTTGACTAATCGTGATAGTCCTCCCTTTTGGTCCCCTTATGACAGTTCTACGACTTCCCTTAAGACAGTTCTACTCTATGTTTTCCAAGAACGAAATTCCAAGTCTGTATTCATGCCCCGCATATGGGTAGTTCTCTAAATTAGGGTCCCTTTAAAGGTCGGCCCCCATATAGTACGGCACCCTTATAAAAAAGGTACCCTAAAAGGGTCCCTAATTTAGACAACTACCCATGTGAAGCCCAGAGAATCCAGGAGTGTAAGGTTCAATTGCCCTGTCGGCAGTCCTGGTATAAGGGTATGGGGCCCTTAAATTGAAGGGTCGCTGAAAGGTACTTAGGAAGAGCAGCTTCTTCGGCGGGCTCGACGGATCCGGATTGGTTTAGGGAGGGTGTAGAGGAGCTCGGCTTCGAACTCAGGCCCCCTAATGTAGGCATCTGATGAAGACACCTGGGGCCTTTATCAGGCTCTGTATATGGATCCTCATATGTTGGGGTTATAGGACCGGGGTTTCTTCATCAGGTTCCCACCCCAAACTCTTGACCTTATACCCTAATCCCCTAAAGCTACCCTAAACCCCTAAACCCCTAAACCCTATACCCTATACCCTAAACCACTAAAATTACCCTAAACCCTTTGAACCCTAGACCCTATACCCTAATCCCCACCACAGCGTCACTGGTGTCTTTGTGCCAGGTTTCAGGTTCAGGAGTTAGGGATCAGGATTGGAGGGTGGCAGGGTTTAGGGGTTTAGGCGGTTTAGGGGTTTAGGCGGTTTAGGGTTCAGGGGTTTAGGGTTTAGGGGCTGAGGGGTTCAGGGGTTTAGGGGGTTTAGGGGCTAGGGCTTAGGCGGCTTAGGGGCTTAGGATTTTTAGGGCTTTTAGGGCTTTAGGAGATTCTAGGCTCCCAGGGGCTTTGAGCTTTGGCTTTCTCATGCGACCCCGGCTACCCCCAAAGCCTTGGGTAGTTCTCTAAAGCAGGGTCCCTTTTAGGGTACCTTTTTTGGTTTTTTTAAGGGTGCCGTACTATATTGGGGACCCAAAAAGGGACCCTAATTTTAGAAAACTACCCATATGTGCTTTGGTGCGTCAGCACAGTCTGCTTTCTCCTCAAAGACCTGCATCTGCGTAAATGCGCATGAACTTCTTGGTCCATGGCTGCAACACGCCGCGAAGGCCTCTATAGAAAGAACCCTGCAAACCCCGACGCCGTAAAGTAATATAGGTGGCCAAAGAATTACCAATACTTTTTTGGGGCGTTCCTCATTACAAGTTTAGAAAAAGCCGCCCAACACCGTATTCTAATCATTAAGGCCCCTTTCTTTCGTAAAGAAATACCCCCCATTAAAACCCTACCCCAATTCTTCAGGCCCCTCTTTTACTGCCCTAAACCTCAAACCCTACAGTCCCTTGAAGGCTTCAGCACTGTGAGCCGTTCTGGCGAAAAGCGACTTCGACGAAGCGGCTCTGAAGTGGTTCGGCTCGGTTAATTTAGGGGCGTTTAGGGCTTGGGGTTAGCAATACATACCAATACTAACCCAAAGCCCGACTGTAGCTATTAAGGCCCCTACATTAGCTTCGGTTTTTTGTCCACTGCTTCTCTACCCTTGTATTGCTGCCGCTTGCAGCTCCATTGCAGCGGCTGCTGTGGCTGCTTGTGTTGTGATGGTGCGTGCATGCCAGCTACGGCTATACATCCTGGACAACCTATGACTATTACTTGACAGCCGGTGTGCAAGGCAAAACGGCAAACCACATGTTCGGGCTCGTTTCTCCCACTCCTGGTCATGCGGGCATCCGAGAAATGCAACAGACGTGCGATTTCCGTGGAAGATCTGGGTTGCCCCCGCTGCGTTTTTTGTTCACGCAAACTGGGATAAACGTTTGATCCTTAATTGGGGTAGTTAAACAAGGGAAAATGGACAGGTTTCTGTTTAAGTGGTCTCTCGGCTACCTAAGAAAACCCGTGAATGAGAAATAACTTATCGACTGATGACTCAACAAAACCGGGACAACTGCGACAATCCAACAGCAAGGTGGATAATCACACGCTTTCTTGCTCTGTCCTCGGCCGCGCATCGGCCAGGCAGAAAATGACTGCTTTTCTAGGAACCTCTCGAATGTGCGATGTTCGTAGTTCCAATGGAAATTTTATGACATGGAGTTGTTTTCGATGTGGTTTTGTCAGGGTTTCCAAAGAAACATGCAGCAACCACGCGAGCATGACAAATCCATGCAATACGTTTTCAAAATGCATAAACAAGACATCCATCCAATATAATTACTGGCTACTAGTTTTATCTTAGGATTACTATTGCTCGTACATGGCCAGTACTATTACCAGTAACATTGCGACACCGTTACCAGTGCAAATACCATTACCCTTGCTATCGCGATCACGATTGCGATTACTATCGCGAGTACTATCACTATCACTATTACTAGCACGTTGTACTGCATACTTATTTACTTTTCTTGGTTACCTGGCTACTTACTTAATTGCTTACACTCTTGCTCACTTACTGACTAACTAACTTACTTCCTTTCTGACCCACTTGCTGAAGCAGTTGGTTTCTTTTTGACAAGCGAACGCACGAAGTACGTAATGGCTCAATGACTGACTGACCGGGCTGACTAACCGACCAAGTTCGTAGCTAGCTGGCCACCTCGCTAACCAACCAATCTGAACCACAAGCTAGACTGAACTGAAATGACTAGCCAACCAACCCACCATCTAATTAAGCAAAAAATTTACTAACTCAAACCTCAGCTATTGCTGCAGCTGCAGCTACTGCTGGCCGATTTCGGGCTTTGGTTTTATGTTTTCCTGGAGGTCGGAGGGTTTTTGAGGCTTATAGACTGGGCTCTTGTCAAGGAATTTAGTTTCAGTCATCAATTTAGAGGTCTGTAGTTAATAATACGGTTCTCTTATTGCATTAACTTGAAGTAAATTCCTTGGCCTAAGCCCCGCAAATCGCAGACCGTGTATCCACCCCTCCCCCCCCCAGGAAGCCAAGGCCCCATACCAGTGTAGCGTAACAAAAGCCCAAAACGCTGCTAACCAGGGAGTGCTAACATGACACCCTACAGTCTGAAATCCTTCACCGTATAATGGCTCTAAAGGTTCTCTTACGTCCTACATCCTACACTCTGAAACATCACGATGTCAAGTCGTAAAGTCTTCAATTCGGAGCCCGGAGCGCAGAGCCCTAAGAACCTGGACGCCCTTGAGCACCGCGCCCCCCCAAGCTCGAAAGATTTGCCTTCCAATACCCACAAAAGTCCTTCGCCCGAAGCCAGAAAACTTCTCTTCTGCCTGGAACCAAAGCCTAAAACCCCAACTGACCCCGGCCTTCTGGGGTTCCTTACTATGGTTTCTCTGTATTACTCTGTATAGGCCCTTAAAGAGTAAGGGTATAGGTTTTCCCGGGAAAAGGTAAGCGCTGAACCCTACTTAAGTAGTCGCGTCTGTACACTAAGGGTTTAGGGTTTATGGGGTTATAGTACTCGGATCGTTATCCTCAGAGCCCCGGTCAACAATGAGGTACTGCCAAGCCCTCCACTTTGCACAGGTCCGGCCTCGCAACGTACCCACCAGTGTGGTCACCAAAGCTTTCAAGGACCTTCATTCGGGAACAGCAGAGAAAGCCCAAATCTGAAACGGATGCAAAGTTTCTGACGACAGGTTGAGTCTGAGTGTTTAGGGTTTATGGTGTAGAGCTTAGGGTCTAGGGTTCAGAAATAGGTTTCGTTCTTTAGGGTATTGGGATTTCAGTTGAGGCTTGGCTTTGCGTTGGGGCTGTTTTCTAAACAATGGAAACAGGCTTTCGGGTTTCTCAAGCTATACTAATATGGCGGGCAGTTGATCCATAAATTTATCCCTCGGTTGATTGCCGACGACCAACATCAGACAAGTAACTACACCGTGGCAAGCAGTTGCGGAGCAGCAGCACTACCTGGCTCTTAGTCGTAGTATTCAGAACGACAGCGATTTTGGGTTTCGAGATCTGTTGTTCGAGTTACTTAACTTAGGCAGCCATAGCAAATAAAAATGCGCAGCAAGGGCTTTGAACAACAACATAATCAAACCGTCTCTACCCTTTCTGCCAAACCGACGCACGATAAGTTGAAGGGATCATGAGTCATGACCACGAAGTGCAAACTAATGGACTGCGCCATCCTAGAATGTCAATGGCGCAATGGCCAGGACCCGTCCCCTCCTTGCACCTTACGCCGAACTCCAAGTCTCACTAGATGAGTATGGTTCTGTTGGCCTCATCGCAGAAACCGTGGCAGCATGAATGATAACTTGAATTTCTTGGCTGTTCGGCGCTAAACCCTTTCGCAACCCTGAACCTCTCAACCTATTAAGCGAAACCCTGAACATCCAACGCACAAAGCTAGGGCTTCGGGGAAGCGCCGCCGAAGCCGAAGCCGAAGCAAAAGGCGGCAGCAGCACCGAAAGGCACAGAGGGTGGCCCTGATTAACGGTGTGTTATCTGGTTTCGCGAGTTTGTATACGGGTTCTAAGTGGCGTCATCAATATGGGCGGTTTAGGCGCTTTTTTGCTCAATTCTCAAATTCGCGATTCGAGTGCCAAGCTTCGAAATTGGCACTTTATAAATACTTTCTTGGAGTATGGCTATTGAGGAAGTTATGAAGACAAATGGGGTATTTGGTCTTTGAAACTCCAATCATGAGCCACCGAGGCCGTGGGTGAATAGGCACTTACCACCCATTGAGACCAGTAGACAGACGAGCACTAGATGGTTCAGGGAGACGGAAGGCTTCGCGCATGCCCCGGGTGCAGCCAATTTAGGGCTTAGGACGGTTTAGGATGACCTAAACCCAAAGCCCTTAACCATGCCATTGGCTGTCGAATGTTCGTAGACACTAAAACTACGTGTCCAACACGCTGTGCCGATTAATTTGGCGGTCACAATTCTTGCTTGTATATCTGCTATCCACTGACATGCACAGCGCCAAAATCGAATTTCCAATTCCATGATCGCGTCTGTTAGTGCCTCATAGCATGTATTTAGTACCATGTCGGACAACAATAATACATCTTTTTATGTAAAGCCAACGGCTTGAAGTTGTAGGGTTGTGGTAAGAATCCGGAGTTCAGCAGTCGGTTCCGATGGCGACAGTCATGTAGAACCCTCAATTTCTGATAGTGTTGTTCTTCTTCTACAACCATAGTTCGTACCGTAAAGGTCCAACCCTAGATCTAACCCTAGCAAAACCCAAAGCCCTAAACGCAGAATTGGCACCAAAGCCTCTGTGACAGTTTACAGGAGAGACCATGTCTCCGAGTTGAGAGCGGATTTGGGCCTGCAGCTGAACCTTGAAGGGTTTAGGGGCTTCAGGGTTTCAAGCCTTTGGGTTTAGGGTTTTAGGGTTTAGGGCTACTGTAGACCTTTGCCTCTCCCATATTAATATGGATCATGATAGGGACCTTAATATTAGCGCCTTTGGCCTTAAGAAAGGAGCCGGTATATTCGGTTTCGCAGGGTTCGTCAAGGACGCCATAGAAAGCCACACCGCTTCGCAGCCTGAACACCGGGCCAGACCCAAAGAATCGTCAAGCCCTTAGTTTGAACAACAAGTCCTGATTTCCAAACATGTTTGGTCCAGGTTGTCGCGTGGTGCTGGTGTCAGGCAAGGATGGGAGCCAGTGGCAGGTGCCGGGTTCGAATCATTTGTTCTTGTCGTTTCTTTGAGGACTTAGAGAAAGTCATTCGGCTTTAGAGTTCGTAGTGGATCCACGTGGGGCCTGGGGAAGTCTATTCGGGCCAAGTCCTTTTGAAACTTTTACTTAGTGACTTAGTGAATCTAGCACACAGATAGGCAGAATGTCAACTTCTGTGTATCGAGACCGAGATCTTTACTGAGTCAAGCGTGATGAGCACAAAAACCAGATGTTTGGTCGCTACCCAGGTTTGATGGCTAGTTTTTGCAGGTTCTTATCGGCAAGAGTGCTGCTGACAACGACCGCCTGTCCCTGGAGCAAGGGCGAGCTGATGAGGCGCAAGATCCAGGGCATAAAGATTCAAGACAATCGTCTAGTCAAATCCCAGGCGCACCAAATCCTCAAAGGAGGTTTCGCCATATGAGACATGCGCTAAACCCTAAATTTAAATCCCAAACTCCAAACCCCCAAAGCCGTGAGTTCAGAAAGTCCAGCTTTGCCAGGTCCCCTAAGCCCTAAATACCCTAAACCCTAAACTTAAATCCTAAACTCCAAACCCCAAATCGTCCCTAAACCCTAAACCCTACATCCTAAACTCCAAGCCTCGAACCGTGAGTTCCGAAAGTCCAGCTTTGCCAGGTTTGGATGCATGCCGCCCATGTTCCCGGTTCCCATGTGGTGCTCCGCGCCGTCTCTTCACAGGCGTGGGCACGGAGACGGTTTTGGGGTTTATAGGGTTTAGGGGTTTAGGGTTTAGGGTTTAGGGGTTTAGAGTTTAGGGGTTTAGGGTTTAGGGTATTTAGGATTTTCGGATTACAGTAAGAGTTTAGGGTTTAGGGCTTTCGGCTCAGGGTGCAGGGATCAGTTCAAACGTAAGCCAAGGGTCTAGGCGTCGTGTGGACCTTAGGAGAGAGAACTAGACGAGTAATTAGCCTGTGGCCGCCAGTGTCCATTACCATTTGAGTCCTTTTCACCTGGAGTCACTGGCTTGAATACCCTAAACCGACACCTAAAACCCTTCAGTGAACACCCGCAAAGTCCTCATGCAGGGACGTCCCCCGACCGACGTGATTACGATGCCTGGCCGGAACGAAAAACGCTTTGGCAGGGTCTCATGTCTGGTCATGGAATAGATGAAGGAGGTTTTCTGCACGTGTCCCTGCTCTACTGCACACACACACATACACAGACTATTAGAAACAACATTCGTCAATCTCCAGCCGGGCAGTCAAAGCAAGCTTTGAGACGGCTACATGGCAACGAAGCACAAGGGCGAAGCCAGCGGACTTGTTGTATCGGTCAGCATTATCACCCGACAGGCGTCAACTGCAACAGATGGTCCGAGTACACGTGCAGTCCATACAGAGAATCAACCGGCGAAGAGAGATGCGTCCGGCCCACTGGACAAACTGGAAAGTTGTCTTCGAACTCAACCTTGGCATCCAGACAAATCTCTGCCGTGTTGTACTTACTCAGATATTCTCTCATCACATGAAGCTCCCTGGCTTTAAGCTAAGGTTTAGGGTTTAGGGTTTAGGGGAAGGTCTTCAAGACTTATAGCCGACCTAAAATTTCCAATGCGATCTGCGCAGTCGAAACCCTTGGAGCCTGCTGCCAAAGTGTAAGCTTCAGGCCTGAATATCCAAGAGCGTATATATCCCCGTGCCTACGCAGTTTCATAAGCCTCTTCAAGGGAGGGGATGTTGCCATTGATCGGGGCCATGTAGTATATCACTGTATGGTCCTGGTAAAGTATTATAGTTTGGCATATTGGCTATTGTAGTATATAGTACATAGTATGTTGTGGTATAGTATATTATGAGCCTGAGGAAGGCAGCCTCGCTGTGCGAACCGCGGCTGCGTTTCCAGTAGGACTTGTGGATTTGCTCGGTTCAGGGTTTTCCTGATGTGCAGGATCAGCGGAAAAAGGGCGGGCTCCAGCTCAGTTCTTCAAACTTTCGGGAGTTCTTTCTGGATTTCTTCGGGGCTTGTGCGTGTCTTTCTAGAGAACTTGGTTGACTACTGGCCATTAGCCACAAGACATTAAAGTTCGCAAGAACCATGTATTGTAATCTGCGCGCGTCCCTTCTATGCACGATTGGCTCTCATCTTCTCAGAACACATTGGCAGAATCCTTGGAGCTGTTCATGATCTTTATTTCAACTGAGCCTGCTGTGGCCCATGCAGTTGCGTAGTTTGGAATTTTGCAGCCTGGACTCATCGGCCGACTGGTTCTTAGTAGGGAATGGAGGAATGGGGTATTGGGAATACTATAGGGGACCTTAAGGGACTGTCATAGGGATCCATTCCCCCATTCCCTACTAAGAACCAGGGAGTCGGCCGTGGCGGAGCTTAGGCCTACTACTCCAAGGCGAAGGCAGCCGCTTCCGCCGCTTGGCGCGAAGCTCCGGGCTGGGCATTGCTTGGGGTTGACCTGTCCTTTTGGTTTAGTCTATGGGTTTAGGGGTTAAGGGGTTTAGGGTTTACAAGGTTGCAATATGCGGGGAGGGGAGGGGACCTCTAGTTTCAGCATCAAGTTGACCACGCAAATTTGCAGCCAGTGAAACCCCAAATCCCCAAAGTCTAAACTCTAAACCTCCCTATTCTGCAGGCCCTTATGCTCCTTCGGTTATACGAATGTCGGCATATTCTAGACACCCCTCCACACCAGGGAACAGGCTACAAGGGTGCATAGGGTATTCTTGGGTTTTGCTTTTGCTTGCCAAAACCTCTGCCACAAGATTTAAGGTACCCTTTAGGTCCAGTCATGTGCTATGGTTCCCTTGACACCTCTTTGCAGTTTGTACAGTCCTGAGTCACCTAGGCCTTCACTAAACGCACAACTGACTAGACCCCGGCCGTCCAACGCAGCAAAGCACATCACAGCAACCCTAAACCCTCAACAAAGAAACAACATGCAACTTAACTGAGTCTTAAACAACGAAATACAGCCTCGAGCTGAGCAGGTGGAGGTCCATGTCACAACCTGTGGGAAGGTGAAGAAAATACCTGGAACCCCTCCGGGGCAGGCGGGCTGTAGAGCAGAGTTTGGTAGGAGCCTCTCGCTTGAAAACATGTCCGTTGGGGGTTTAGGGGTTTAGAGTTTAGGGGTTTAGGGTTTAGGGGCCATCGTAGAGCGGCCTGATTCATGAATGAAACATAGAATTTTGTTGCTTTTATGCGGCTGATCATATCCTGAGCATAGAAGCCAGCCTAGCAAATATTACTGGTCAGGCTTCCTTATTCGACTTATAATCTAGTTTTCACCCATTCTACTATAAACCCTCTTCTATTTATGAAGGCCCCTTCGTCGTAGTAGTAGTAGTAGTAGTAGCAGCAGCAGTACCTTCACTTGTTTTGCAGCCTCAGACTCTTAGGGATTGGATCCTTGTTTACAAATGAAGCATATAGAGCTTTAGAGACCGTTATGCCCGAATCTGCCGGTACATGTCGTCATAGGTTGTTCTATGTGCGTCGGTATTTCCATTTTTTGTAATTGTCGTGCGGTGTTGTGTTTGTTGGTGATGGCATATTCGCACACACACACACACACATATATATATATATGTATATATATATATACATATATATATAACACCAATATGGATGCCTACGTCTATGCATGCCAGCATGTGTGCAAAGACACATGTATTCATTCATGTCTGCATATATGCATGTATACACATGTGTTGTTTCATGGGTACTATGTTCTGCCGACATGATCTACAAGTATAGTTCCGTGCACATGGTGTGCATATGATGTTTTTGTTTTTTTGTTTACAAGTGTTTCGTCGCAGTATTATGTAGGGATGTGCACAGGTAGCCTCGCAACACATCGATGCAGCTATAACTGAATTCTGATGGCCTGGGAAGGTCGTGCTCATGCCTGGCTGGACCTCTGCTGCTCAGATTCCTTTATATATTTTTTCTGACTCGGGGGAATCACGGCAGGGGAAGCCCCTACAGCAGCTGAGATGTCGAGATCGCTCTCTCACCCGAAGTATGATGTGGGCACAGACACAGGCAGACCGACAGACAGGCGCACAAAGACAGACACAGCTAGTATCATCAGTTGGGCTCAGGGCTCCCACCAGCTAGGTTCTTGTTTTTTGGAACATGGGGAGGGTTCACATGCCATGTCGGACACATGAGTCTGCTTGTCCAAGAATAGCCCACTTCTGGTACGCCCAGTTCTCACTTGACTGAGCGGCCTAGGGTTTGTTTGTCAAGTAATGCATGAAACCACGTCCCATATAACTGATTTGTGGTGCAGGTAACAAAAACATCCTGCAGCATTCGTTGAATCATCCATGTGTATGTTGCTGGTGTGGAAGGGGAGGGCCGCCAGGTCACACATCCTCGCGGTGTGCACGTGAGGGTTGGTCTACTCCATGCCTGCTTGCTTGTGGGGCTTCTGTTGTAATGTAGAAAGGTCGCACTAGTTGTTGTGCTGCAACAGGCTTTCGTTCTGTGGTGTCGGGCAGTTTGATCGTCGGGTGGCTGTAACTATAATCAACGGAGTCTGGGTGTGGAGGATTATGGAAAAGTAGCCATAAACTACATACTGACTTATAAACCCGAGTCCCCAAACCTCAAGACCCAAACCTCACTCTGCGACTCAGCGAGCTTACGTTTCTCTACCCGTTTCTACCCAACTTTACCTGCCAGTTTCGGAGAACCCGGGGTATTAGGGTTTAGGGCTTAGGGTTTAGGGCTTAGGGCTTCGGGCTTAGGGTTTCAGGGTTTAGGGTTTAGGGTTTAACCATGAACTGGCAGAGGGGAGCCCTCGCAGACCCGGGCCGGCAGGGCTTGCATAGTCTCCCTGGTGAGAAGGGGGCCGGGTTACACAACCGTTCCGATGTGGGGGCCTACATGAAGCGAGGGCTCAAGTATTAGGATTTGGAGTCCGAAGGTATCGGGTAATTCTAGGGTTCTGCCTGGGCTTTCCCGAACATATGAGACCGTGTTTCGAAGCTCCTTATTGTAAAAACTCTTAATTCCCTGTGGGCCCTTTGAGGAAACAAGCTCCAATGTCTCGTTCCCTCGAGGTCAATGCATCGCCCAAGGCTGCCGAAGCCATCCGAGATGCAAAGGGATGACTCGCGAAGAAAAGTGTGTGTGCACATCTTGGGGTTTAGGGTTTAGGAGATGACGCGGGTACAAGTTAATCTAAAGCAGAAACTTTGTTTCCCTTGAAGAAACCCTAAACCCCAAACCCTTGAAGAAACAAGTCCATGATGTTTTTGCTGCCCGAAACCTACCAACCCTGAATCCTGAAAGAGCTGAGAAGCCAAGTTCACCCAGACCCCACTCGCCAGCCCTTTCGGGGCTTAGGGCTTGACCAGCTCTAGGGTTTGATGGCAACCCCGAGTCTGCAAAGACATATAAATACAGGGCATTAGAACGGCACCTCGTTTCATGAGCATGCCATACCACAGCTTCATGGAGCACGTCTCGGAAGAGAAGATTGAATATAAACCTTGCGCCTTGCCCGAAGCTCTAGAATCGGCCTCTCCAGCAAAGGTGGACGGAAAGGAGCCAAGGGTGGCTCCAAAGGTGCCCAGGTAGACACTCGGCGTCGCAGTCTCTAATTACACTTGGAGGGATTTCGAGGTGAGGACGGTTAGATAAAAAATGTTCGAGTGCACATCTTCGGATTTAGAACAATAGTCTCAGATTGTGTGGCGACGATCGAGCTCCACAAGTCGACGATTATGCAAAGCCTTTTAAAGAAACTCTTAAGCAAGGCCACAACCTAGCAGGCGCCAAACCAGGACAATATGGAGGAGAATACTTTGTAATAGTATCCCCTGTATTGAATCTGCTTGAGTCCCTAGCTTAGAAACAAACCTCCATGAACCGAACACCTAGCCAACTTTTTTCAAGCCTAGGCATTACAAGCCGCGAAACTCCCGAGAATTGCTTAACCCGACCAAGCCTTCGTCCAAGGAGGCAGCCTCCAGAACGGTAGCGGCAAACCCCGCCCAAATGACGGTCACTTGGAGTTGTTGTTTGCAGGACTCATTTCAGAAGCGAGGCTTTGAATTTAGGGTACCAGGGTATAGGGCCTAAGGGCCTGCAGCGGGATACGCAATTCGTTTACACCCAACCCTGGGCAACGTGTTTAAAAGATAGGGTCCTTGTCCCAGGACTTTCACAGACGTGCCTTGTATACATGTGGTAAGTGTCTTCGTGCCTCTCCTCTTCCTTCATTTTCCTGGTTTCATCTGGGGGTTTCCGAAAATAGGGGACCCTAATATAGTACCCTAAATAGTAGGCGCCTTATTGTAAGAACTCCCCCAAAAATAAGGACCCCCCCCCAGCCTATTTTCGGAAACTCCCGTCTGCCACTGGCAAAGCCACGCCTGGGAGGCGCCGGTCCTCTCAACATGGCCAATGGGACTTAGGGTTTATGGGGTTTATAGGGCTTTTGGGGTTTATAGGGTTTATGGGGGTTATAGGGTTTATGGGGTTTATAGGGATTAGGGTTTGTAGGGTTTAGGGTTTCTAGGGTTTATAGGGTTTAGGCTAATTAGGGTTTAGGGTCTGCTGAGCCCAGGCCACAGTACCTTGTAGCAAGAGGGCCGTAGGTAACTCCGACATCCCTCAACCCACGAAAGCCCTTCTAACCCGAAGCCCTGAATCTGAAGGCTGTTAGGTTTCGGGAAGTTTGGCTTTAGCACTTGGGCGGGGAGCGTCGGAAGCCTGCATTTCTGAACCCTATAAGCCAAGAAGCCCGACAGCTTGGAAGCACTTGGGAGTTTCCGAAAATAAGGGGTACCTCATTTCGGGGTCCGTATAATAAGGATCCTACTATTTAGGGTACTGCAGTAGGGTCCCCTATTTTCGGAAACCCCCGCTTAGGATGGCTGGGGCAACTATGCCGAACCGGGACGCAGAAATGCTTCCACCTGGAGTGACTATGCCGAGCCAGGACGGGTTCCGACTGCCGCCGCAGGCGGGCAGGGTTCCAGCTCAAAGCTTAGGCCCCAGACATGGAACAACAAAGCTTCTGAAGGCACACATATGTATATATGTAATATATATATATACACACACACAGATAAACATATATGCATATATTTGTAATTACATACATATGTGTGCATATGTTAAATCTTTGCATGCCAAAGCACAACTTTCGCTTTGACACTGTTCGTGTTCGACATTGGCAGCTTCAATTTCGAACAGGATGCTGCTCTGGGTCAACAACGACGCAAACCCGAGACCCAGACCTGGACGGGATGCATACTGTATGAAAAAAGTATAGTACCTGATACTATAGGATAGCATATTCTAGCACACTACAGTATTTTATTGTATACAACCCTCCATATCATGACGAGATTTAAAGCTCCGATGTTCAAGGTTTCGGTTCATTTTTTGCGGGTCAGGCTTTAAGTAGGAAGACTTTGGCTTTGAGGTTTAGGGTTGCACGGGCTTAGCATCTTCCGACATAACTGTCAATGTTGGTTTGGGGGAGCGGTGGGCCTTGCTGTAGAAGCAAAGTAGAGACGTTGCCAACTTACAGTTGTCTTATGCAGAGTTTTGATTCTATTTCACAGGCCCGTGGATACATCGTGCCGCGAACCAGCCGCCGTACAGAGCGCAAGAAGGCGCAGGTGCTAGCCGACGAGCTCCTCTTCATGTATAATTCTCTGCATGAATATACTGTGTCTCTGTAAAGCATGGCCGCCAGAAGCAGTCACACTGTCTCTCAAGCGTGCAGAGGTGTCTGTCGAGCATTGTGCATTCCTGGGGCTCGGGCTAGTAGTAGCAGAAATGAAGTTGGGCCAGTTACGTATCTGAGTCAGCCCATTGCTTTTCTGGCGTGCAGGTGTTCTCCATATCCCTCGCGGATGAGCAGTATTGAGGCAAGCGTGTGTTCATGAAGCCAGCTGTAGCAAGATAGGCCAAGTGGTCCAGTCGCACTGGGACCAGTTTCTGCGAACAGAAGTGTTCGCTGTGATTCGTGATCTACACGTTTCGGCTTCCTACCTAATCATGCTTACAAGCGGTTGGAGCATTCTCCACGATATCGTAACATCTCGAAAACTTGTTCCGAAGAAAGCGGTGCCAGGTGAGGATCTGAGAGCCAATTGTATATGGCAAAATTGTTCGGATTGGGACTGAAAGTTAAGGAGTGTGTATTCATGGACACACACACAACCACACATGCGGTATGAATGGGAACAGCACGGTACACACATGTTTGCGTACATGTTCTTCAATCTTACATACACATGGATACAGACATGCTGCATACATACATACATACATACATACATACATACATACATATGTATACATACACACTTACATACAAATGTTCCTACACTGTCCTACATCATCTTTCGTGCAGACATGAACTAAAAATTCATGCATGCACGCATACAGCGCATACAGACATGCTTAGATACCGCACATACGTGCATGCATCCACATGTGCAGACACCCGTGCATACATGCTCATATATACATACATACGGGCAGTAGCGTACTTACATACTCGTGTACAGATTCATCCGTTTCACTTACACACATAAGTATGCGCATGCGTACCTACATATGTACATTTTGCATCTGCACCTGTCTTACACATATACATGAGTACACGCATGCATACATACATTCATTCATTCGTACATACGTAAGGACATACATACGTAACGTATTCATCCATCTTACATACACACATGAGTAACTAGCAAGGCATACATGTGCACACACACGCACACACATGCATCCACATAAGTTTGCGGCCTCAGAACCTTAAGTCCGAACCATGGTTGCAAGGACATCCGACTCGAAATGAACCCCAAGTTCCAGCAAGTGCAATGATTTTCGGACGAAGTGTTCCAGGGCTCAACGCAGTGGTAGGAACCTGACGGGAGTCCTACCGAAGAAACGGAGTTTCGCTCATCGCCTTGGGCGCCAGAGCAGAGCACTTCTGCCTGTGGCACCGTCGCACGCGTTGCAATTAACATTTTGTGACAGGGCCGGTGGATTTCTCGGAGTTGCATTTCTTCACCCGCGCTTTTGGCTCAACTAGCGTTTTAGGAGGCCTTAGCAACTGGAAGTCTTTAAGTGACAAACTGTGCAAGCCTTTAAGAGCTGTGGCAGAAGATGGGGAAACCAATAAGCTTAACTCCAAAGCCTCGTTGTTCTTAAACCTCCAGCTACGACTACGACGACGACGACTACCACTACTGCTGCTCCTGTTGCTGCTGCTGCTGCTGCTGCTGCTGCTGCTGCTGCCACTGCCACTGCTGCTGCTACTGCCGCTGCCTCACTGCTACTGCTGCTGCTCTTCTACTTCTACGCCTACTACTTCTACCACCACTACCACCACCACATACCACCACCACCACCACCACCACCACCAGCACCACTACTACTACCACCACCACCACCACCACCACGACGACTACTACTACTACTACTACTACGAGTAATGATACTAGTACTAGCAGCAGCAGCAGCAGTAGCACACGCAGCAGCAGTAGCAGTAGCAATAGCAATAGAAAAAGTAGTAGTAGTGCTAGTGGGAGTACTGATACTAGTACTAGCAGCAGCAGCAGTAGTAGCAGTAGCAGTAGCAGTAGCAGTAGCAGCAGCAGTAGCAGTAACAGTAGCAGTAGCAGAAGCAGTAGCAGCCTACTGCTACTACTGCTACTGCTGCTGCTACTGCTGCTGCTGCTGCTGCATCTGCTACTGCTACTGCTACTGTTACTGCTACTGCTGCTGCTACTGCTACTGCTACTGCTACTACTGGTGCTGCTGCTGGTACTAGTATCATTACTCCCACTAGTACTGCTGCTACTGCTCCTCCTCCTCCTGCTGCTGCTACTACTGCTACTGCTATGGCTATTGCTACAGCTACTGCTGCTGCGTGTGCTACTGGTGCTGCTGCTGCTGCTGCTAGTACCAGTATCATTCGTCGTAGTAGTACTAGTACTAGTACTCGTACTAGTACTACTAGTACGATTACTACTACGACGACGACGACGACTACTTCTACTACCCAGCATTGACAGAAGGTCACGGGTTTTTGTGTCCAGGGCTCCAGGGTGTAGGCGCTTGTCGTCAACTTAATGGCTTGAGGATTTGGTATCGCAAACCCTAGTTCTCTCAAGCACATAC
>CAJNJA010098108.1:236-19055 GCA_905231915.1 Symbiodinium necroappetens
ACACACACACAGAGAGAGACACACACACACAGACACACACACACACACAAAAACACACACCCACACATACCCACACACACACACATACACACGCTGTCGTGCGTCGGGGTGTGTCGAGCAAGGTGTTGGGCGAACAAGCACTCGGCACCTGCGCACACCAGGCTTCGACACAGCTGCGCCAAGCATTTTTGGTTGCAGACGGGCTCCTTAAGGGCATGCTAGCGCCTCGAGCAGGGCAGAGCTTTGTGAAACCACGTTTGCCTGCCTGCGGCAAAGGCCAAGGTCGCGGGCATTCTTTGGAAGAAACATGTCAGTCATGAAACGCGTGTGATGGCCACGATTGGAGCAGGAAATCTGCATGCGACATGACTGACATTTAGCGGCCGATAACATTGCTGGAGTTGATATGTGCAGGTTAGTGGTCGGGAAATGGGAAATGTCTCGCAACTTAGCCACTAGTGTATAGGCTGTAGAAATTTCGTAGCTTTCAATACAGCATTCGTCATGGCCAATGCCCTGAGAACCTCAGAGTCAATAAGAGTTCGTTTGAGCTCTTGTGACATTTGTGTAACCTAGAGAGGTATTATTTGGTGTTATGTTTCGACACGAAGCGCCTCGTCATTTCGCTTCGCATCACCCATGTGCAGTGTAAAGAATTCTCCAGAGCCTTCAGAGCACAGCTCCGAGTCAGGAGTAGAGTTGCTGCGGGCGAGACGTCTCGGTGAGCCTCGGAAGTAGGAGTAGAGAAGGAGGCTCTAGTATATTCTAGTATAGGGGTCAGAAAGATCACCAACGTTAACCCCTAATTAGGGCTCCGTATCAGAACTATGGAATAACTAATAGACCCCGAAACCCTGAACTGCGATAAACACCCCTTTACTCGTACTTGGAGACACGCAGCTGCGAGTTGGCTTCAAACGACGTTTGGGACGTGTTTCGACTGGTTACCATACTCACGACCACTGCCGTGATCCCTATATTGCCAAGACTCCAAGACTCTTCGTAACATGATTATTGCCACAGCCATTGCCATTTGTTAATGGTTTCTTAACTCAACCGTTCTACGCCGAGGTCCTTCTGCGTGATTTTCTGGCCGCGGGCTTAGTGCCCTCCGCCCACATGAGTTCACAACCTAAACCCTCACCCCAATTTGGAAAAGAGTCCCCAAAAGTAAACATAAAACTAAACCCTAAAATTGCCTTGGGGGTTTCGGATTCCAGGCTCGTAGCCTTAGGCCCTACATGTACAGTCGGGCTAAGATAAACGAGGGGCCTCAACAATCATAATAGGTTTGGGTTATATGTTATGGTGTACTTGTTAAGGGGACTCTAGCAGAAGTAACTCCTCAGACCCCGGCAGCATCTGCCCTACACTCTAGACTCCGTCGAGTTTCCCGGCCCAAGTTGAAAGGTACCTCGCCGAAGTGGTTAGCAGACGAACCCACAGGGAATGTAGATGACGAAATTGCTTTAAAGTTACTGTCTTTATTTGAAGAAATGAATAAGGCTGGTACAACAGTTGTTGTTGCAACCCGCAACCGGGCATTGCCGCCAAACACATGATGCCGATAGAAGTATTCATTCTATGATAGAAGACAAGGGCAAATGCCGGAATCGGCAACGGCAGGACGCACACATCAACTGCGCGTGCACAACACTACGCCCCCAAACCTTGAACCCGTAAATCCTAAACCCCAAAAGCCCAAACCTTGAAACCCTAAACCCCAAAAGCCAAAACCTTGAAACCCTAAACAACACACCTTAAGCCCTCGCTCCTTCAAGTCTCAATCCCGTGAAGCATTTGGAGGCCTGACATCAAAGCCGAGCCTGGCTTGCAGCTAGAGGCATCCGGGTGTGTTGTCTTGTGTCCTGGTTTGGGGATTAGGGTTAGGGATGTTTAGGGGTTTAGGGGTTTAAGATCTTCGATCTTTGGTTTGGGGACTTAAATGGAGGGTTCAGGGCTCAGGCTCTGGGGTCTAGTCTAGTGCATATATTGCTCAGCAAGGAGAGTCTAGAGGTTTCTGGACTTACAGCTTTAAGTTAAGCTTGCAAGTGCCCTCGCCAAACGACTGCAGAAAGTGTCGTCGGACCGAGAAATCATCGGAAGTCTTGCTGAATCTTGCTGACAACTACGCCAGTATGCGCGAGGGCAATGAATCTCTGCTGGCCAACTTTGGATCTGCCTACCCTTCTGTTTGTCCACCTGCCCATCTGCTGCCTATCTGTCTATCTATGAAATCCATTCCAGTCTAACCTAAACTAAGCTCCTCTAATCTAACCGAATGTATTCTAGTCTTTTCTCATCTAATCTAACCTCGTTACAGTGTACACCTTGAAATTATGGTATGTGGTCGGATATACAGTGTGGTATAGACCTTAAGTAGTGCGATACAACACAACCCAAGAATGTGTCACATTATGTAACTGTACTGTGATTTTAAATGTTATGATGTGAAATGACACAATAGGATACAACATAGGCAGCATTGCTGTGCATTCTTAATTGTGCTAACTGGACCAGGATAGCATACAAATCAACAGCAAACAACATGACAAAACATTGCATACAGCATGTTAAAGTCTGGTACGTCTTTACCGGGTAGTATAGTGCAGTATAGCGTTCTAGTCTGGCCTAGTCTAGTCGAGCAGACACTGTATAGCATAGTACTGTGTAGTATTGCAGAGTTTCATTTGGTTCAATACAATACAGTATCATAGTGTCGCAGTATGTCACGATCCAGTAGGGCATACGTCAGACACACGTTTTGTTACACCTATCACTATGCCATCCTACATCATGTTATAAGAATATTGCAACATGTCCTTTATTAAGTTCTACTAACAGCATATTCTCTTAGCCGTAAATATACACTTGTTCATGCATACATGCCTGCATTCATGCATACGCATACACACATTATGCATGCATGCGTACCTGCATACATACGATCATACATACATACATACATACATACATACATACATACAGACATACATGCATACATACATACATACAGACATACATGCATACAGATATACCTATAAAACTGCATGCATACGGACCTTAGCATAAGCTACTATGTCGCAGATGTTTTGGCACACGCATGTCCGGCACGATGCGTCTGTTGGCGGCTTTAACCAAGCGACCAAGCAACCCTAATGACAGTACAAGCCGCAATGACGACATAAGAAAACGTTCTAGGAACATAAGAATAGAAATTGAAAAAAGACGATGATAACAGCACTAGTGATACTAATGATAATAGTGAGACTGATAATTCTAATAATAAACAACAATATTCGTATTTGTGTAATACGAATATGAATACTGACGATAATTGTAGTTGTTTGAGGCGTTGGGGTTTAGAGGGCACAGCATGGTCCACGAGTCACGAAACATCAGTTCCCCTCTCCAAGCGCAGTCTTGTTTTTTTTGTTTTGTTTTTGCGTCCCCTTGCACTTCATGTTGAGATCAAGGGCTTAGTGTGTAGGGACCTGGGGGCAGAGCATATACGACACGCCAGCCATCAATGACTCTTTCGTCTGCCAGGAAATACCCTAAACCCTAAACCCCAAAAGCTCTTGGCTCCAACCCCTAAACCCTAAACCCTAAAAAGCTCTTGGCTCTAACCCCTAAGCCCTAAACCCTAAAGCTCTTGGCTCTAACCCCTAAGCCCTAAACCCCAAACCCTAAAAGCTGTTGGCCCCCCCGAGCCGAAGCCCGAAAAACCGAGCCTTTTAGCACTTTGCAGCCGCACCTGACCCGTTCCTTCTGTGGGATATTTCTCTAGGGATCCTGAATCTAAAACTTGTTAAGCCAAAAAAGGAACTACAATGGATTATAGGGATCCTGGATGTAAAACGTGTTGTGCCAAAAAAGGAAACTGCAACGGATACTATAGGTAGCTCATCGTCTCACTTCCTTGTGGCAGCCTGCCTGAAGACAGCTACGGGCTGTCCTAATTAAACCTTATAAACCCTAAAGTCCCACAGTATACCCCAAAAAGGTGGAAACCGGATTAAGGACACAGAGTGCTGGGATTCCCTACACATTACTCTTACGGATTGAGGCTATTGGGTTTCCAACTTGTGGGCGTCTACTGCAAAGCTGCACTCTTCTCGCTGGGCGCAGGTGGTCGTCTCAGGCGGCTCCAGGGGCGACGGGGGAATCGATCATTTAGGCTTAGGAAACTAGGGTGTTGCGAACTTGAGGTTTTGGAGTTGTGTAATGAACATGACGCACAGCGGTTTGAGAGAGCAGACTTCCGGGTTTCGCAGAGACACTCGAGGGGTTGCTTAGAGGTTCGGGGGCCTAATAGGGGGCCTTCACAGTTACCTGCATTATTTTGGGGGTTCCCAATAGAATTCATAGTAGAATATACCCCCAGACCCAAGTCTAGTTGTTAAGGCCCCTACAGTATGGTGTTTAGGGATCGTTTCGGTTGAGGGTGGAACAGCAGTGGGAGCATCATCATCACTCCCCTTCCATTTCCAGACTCTATACGCCCTAAACTTCCTAAACCCTAAACCTTTGGAACATGGTACTCCTGATGTGCTTAAGATAAAGAGTGCAGGGAATCCCAGAAATCATCCTTATCACATGTCCCAACCTTCTGGAGTTTCACCTTATGGCCCTGAACACGAGTAGGTTTAGGGTATTTGGGGTATTTGGGGCATCTCCAGTTAGAGTTTACCTAGACCCTTAAATGTAGTACCTTTTTTTTGGCTGACCTATTTTATGGTAAGGATCCTATAATAACAAGAAAGTAAGGTAACCCAAAAAAGATACTACATTTCAGGGTCTAGGTACTCACAGGACTCCGGTTCCAGCATCCCGGTCAGATCCACCACACCCATAAGCACCAGAAGAGCCCCAAACCGGTCTAGACTTCTGTCAGGATCAAGGATTAGCCCCTGCACCATCAAGGCCAATCTTCTGAAACCCCGAATCCTAAACCCTGCAAGAGCGACGTGAACGAGTTGTGAAGAGAAATGGAAAAAGTCAGAGCACCAAACCCCAGCAATCCTAAGCCCCCCCACCCCCCGAAGCCGTCAACCCTATAATCCCTATACACCCTACACCTAAACCCTATCATCCCTCAAAAACCCACGAAGGTCTCTGCGGAGAGAAGGAGCAGGTGCGGCGCCAGGGCTTAGTCTTCGTGCAATTGAGTATTGAAGGCCTTCAGTTCCGGCTTGGGGGTTTGGGCTTGGGGCGTTTACGGTTTAGGGCTTACGGTTTAGGGCTTAGGGTTTAGGGTTTAAGTTTAGGGTCTAGGGTTTAGGGCTTAGGGTTTAGGGTTTAGTGCCGCTTTCATTAAAGGGTTTGCTCGAATTTGTAATATTTTGGGATATAGAGCAGAGATTATTAGATTTGGAAGTACGCGAGGGCCTGCATTGTCGCGGCTTGTGGTTTGGGGTCGCGGCATGCATGTTTTATGTTGGGAGCTTCAAGCGTTGGGCTGTGTAGGGGCAAGGTGCCCGATAAGCTTTTGTCACGGATGTGGTGAGGGTTTGGGGTGCTTCACCTGTCACCTGGTCAGCTTCTAGCTAACAGTCTTTGACCAAGGTGAGTTCCAACGAATAAAGTATTAGTTAGTCCTATTTGTCGCGCAGCCTTGCCTCAAAGTTTGGCCGCCTTCCAAAGATTTTATCCTAGCGCTATCCTGAGGCCGAAGACTGAAGAGCCGCATCGGCCCTAAGTCCGAAAGCCCGACGCGCCAAACCGCTCAAACTGTGAGCGAAGCTGACAAGACAATAGGCCCTATCCCTTTTCAGACAGTCTGAGCGCTCGGGTTTTGGGTTGAGGACCCCTGAGATTGAAGAAAGCAGACTCTAACGGCATAGCCCTTGGGGCGAGGAAGGCTGATCGTGTTTAGCAACTTGCCTTGTCACTTGTGAACACAATACAGGCTCCCCGCGCATATCTTCCAAGCAACAACTAGCAATTGTTCAGAAATCTTGTCATCGTAGCTGCGCACTCTCATGGCATGTGCCTTGCATTGCAGAGCAAACCGCTTGTGCGCCTCCAGGTCACGAACTTCCACGAGTTCATATCCTTTCGAAGGCACCAGTTGGGTTCCTTATTCTGCTGATGGTTAATAAAGTAGAACAGACCTTTAAACGCCAAATTTTAGCCATGAAGGCTCTTCTAGTAGATCGACCGGTGGGAGAGCAGGGTGTCGTGGAAGTACCCATTGAACCTAAAAACCCAGTGTTTGGGACCATCTATCCGTGCTTGAGGGTACAAGGAGGGTCCTGGTAAATGCAACACCTCTTTCACAACACCCTTGCCAACGCCAAAACCACTTAACCCTCCCCCTTCCCCTCCCCCCCTCGAACCTTAAACCCAAACTCCCCTGGATCCTAAATCCTAGACCTTGAACCCAAACTCCCAAACCCCAAGCCCAAGCTCCTGAAAACCCAAAGCCGCCAAGCCCAAAGCTCGCAAGCTTTTGAAAGAGCGGCTCTCAAGGAAGGCGGCAGACGAAGCTTTGAGCCGAGAGGCAACTTGCGAATATAGGGGCCTTAAATAATTAGAATAGGGTTTGGGGGGTATATTGTGCAATAAGGAACCCCCCAAGACCCTATTCTAATTATTCAGCCCCCTACATTACTTCTTGTTTAGGGTTTGGAGTTTGGGGTTATTTAGGGTTTAGGGCTTAGGCTTGGGGGTTTGGGGTCAATTACTGTTTAGGGATTCGGGCTTGGGGTTGGGGTTTGGGGGTGTTTACGGGGTTTGGAATTTAGGGCCCAGGGTGTGGGGCCAAGGGCTGAAAGCCTTGTCTTGACGAGTCGTGGAGTGCTGATTCGTCCCTTCCCTAATCTTGCTTTTTGCTTTCTGTGGTGGTTGGCTTAGGGTTTAGGGGTTTAGGGCTTAGGGTTTAGGGTTGAAGAGTGAGCCCTCAACAGGGTGACAGGGATCCTCCTCGGAGCCCAGCAACAGGGTTCAGAAACTGGTTTAGGAGTTCAGGGTGCATATAGAGAAGCCCGGGCTGACAAGACACTGGATGTATAGGGACACTCACTAGATATAGAACACAGCTTTTGGGTTTTTGCGTAATTGAGTTACACACATCAAACTCAAAGACCATATGGTCTTGGTTACGAAAGCTTCGGTCGGATATATCACGAGCAATCATGAGAGGTCAAACCCGAAAACGCGCAGTGTCAGCGACCATGTGTGTTTTGTTTACTTGAGCCTAGACATTACATATTTACAAGTACGTTAGAAGCTAAGCCCGAAAACCCCGTATGCAAACATATATTGTTGTTTGATCACTTAGGTCGGGACCCAAAATTTCTAAGACTACGCCGGAAGGTGGCCGAACAGCAACGCAAAGATGCAGTTGCTGCTGAGCCCAAAACCTGCCGGCGGTGAAAAAGATTCACCGCAAGAAGGAAGCAGTTCAAGAGGCATGGCTCGGCCGGCAAAACCAAGAACCCTGAATCCAAACCCCCATGCCCGGCCCGAGACTTTAAATTAGGGTCAGGAGCCACCACGCCCGTATCGAAAAATCAGTCGTTCTATTCCCATATTGTAGTCTAAAAAACCAAACCCTTAAATCCGAAACACTATGAGCTGCAGGCCGCAAACGTCCGAGAGATCTTTTTGCAAGCCGGGCCGTTGTGGCGCCGGTCTTTATCCGAGGACGGGAGTTTCGTGTCTCTAATGACTTTAGGGCTTAGGCTTCAGTGTTAGGACTTAGGGTTAAGGTGCTAGGGGGTTGGGCTTTTTAGGGGTTTCGGGTTTCAGGAGTTTAAGGGTGTAGGCTTCGGGCTTATGGTTTAGGCTGGGTTAGTGTTCCGAGGGCTTCGGGAGCTTTCGGCTCCTTTGTTTGGTTTGGCGCTTTTGCCTTGGCCACTGTAGGATCGGGTTTTGTGAGATCTGAGAGCTGATAATTCAAGAGTTGATTCTGGGTTGTAGTGTTTGGGATTGAGGGGTTTATACCGGAAAATGAAGCTGCAATGGAGACTACAGGTAAACCCCGAACTTCGAAGTTCGGATTTGGGGTGCTCCAGGCGTGTTTTTCGGCTGCGGGGTACGGGACATTGCTTGGCTTCGGGTTTCAAGATTTAGAGTTTCGGGTTTGGGGATGTCCGGCTGTGGGATTTGGGGTACTTTGCTCCCTTCCTCGTCTCTAGCCTACATGAAGCAGCTAGACCCTTTGGTTGCTGGTATCCCCATCAGGAGACCGACATAGACAATTTACATTCCCCAATATTCTTCGAGGGCCCGGCGTTCAGGACCGATTTTTTTTCCTCACAGATTCGCACGGCACGGATTAGGATTTTCCCCCCTGCAATTTAAGCACCTTATAAGCCAAAGCCCTTAAACCTGAACCCCTGAACCGTAAACTCCAAGTAATGACCTTTGGTCTGAGCCCAAAGCACAGGATGATCGAATTTGGAGAAGTTGCTCCCACAACCTTCACAGAAAGCTTGAGTGAAACCCTACTCGTACCGTGTAAGGCCCTATACAAACTGCGGTGCCCGCCCGTGCGTTTAAATTCCACATCAATGCCTTTTGCATCCTGAAGATCCTATGTGAACAATGGTACCCCTACTGTTTCGAAGCACCCGCAAGTCTGTCTCCGATGCCCACCAGGAGGAGTCCAACTCGATGAGGATTGTTTCCGGTGTTGTACAAAGGTTGGATAAGGCTTCTGTTAGGGTTTTGTCGGGTAATAAGGGACTTGTGTAAACTGGAAGGGTTCTATATGGGTTCTGAAAGAGTCTTATAGGAGTTCTATAGATTTTTGTACTATTGAATGCAAAAGGGATCCTAGCACCAGCTTGGTTGACCAAGCTGCTTTTGACTGATGTACGTTGATTGCCACAAGCAGGCTGTACCATGTCCTGAACCCGGAAGCCTATACGTAAGGTTTACCTTGTGACGTCTAAGTCTAAGCACGGAACGCGGAATGGTTGTAGGTGCAGGATGTTGGACTCAAATGGGCCAAGCTTTTATTTGTTGCGCTTAAGCTGCAGGGTGTTTTCTGGAAAGCCTCACACGTGTACCCATAGGCCCCTAAGTAGTTCCTCTTTATGGTTTATATGTAGAATCCTATCAGGTACTCCAAAAAAGGAACTACTTAGGCGGTCGGTTCTCCATGTTCTCCCTCGGTCGGTTGGTCGGTTGGCCGGTGGGTTGGCTGGTTGATTGGTTGGTCTGGGGCTGAGGCAGTGTAGTGTGAAGGGTAACTGTACGCGATCACAGGCATAGTTCCAGAAAGCTTAAACCGATATCAACAGAGACTAGAGAAACTGATTTGTGCTCAGAAGAAGTAGCTACGACCATACTAGTACCGTGAGCGAACAATAGAAACACCTTCTTCGTGCCAATGACGACAGTAGCAACAATATTTTCCGCATACAGCCGCCATCGCTATATTCCTGCTTGCTTCGGGCACGAACATAATTGAACAAAGGCAGCTGTTTTGGATGCGCCTTTCCGACGGAGATTCTCGTAGCGACAAATCAAGACACTAAAAGGTAGCACAGACATAAACAAAGATGTTCCGTGAAAGTGAGACGATGTCGTGCTGCCGCATTCCCTTGCCTTAACTTGTTCTTGTGTGTACCTCTTTTTTTGGGGACGACTTGGTTTGTCTCCTTGCAACAGCCCTCCTATGAGTAGTTGTGAGATGTTGTGAGCACGAAGAACCAGCCTGGAACTTGTTTCAGGATCCCATAGGCTGCACATATACTACATTTATTTAGTATAGTATGATTGTGGAATTAGGTCCCAAAGAAAGACCATTCTTACTGTGGTTTTTGCGGGCATGACTGTCCATAATATGTCCATAATGGTAGTGTGTAACACGGAGCCTCTGAGATGTTGCCTTTCCCGTGCAAGCACACAATTGAAGGGGTTCATCCTACAGGAAAGCGTCTGTGAGTCCTTGTGCTTCTGCTTGCTGTCGCGGTGCCCAGGAATCCTTAGCCGCCAACGGCCACCTGTTGCATTGTCTCTGACTGGCTCAGCTGTAGGGTTTAGAGTTTGAACTTCAGCAACTTCAGGGTTCAGAATTTCGAGCTCCGGGATGCAGCACGCAATGAAAACGCAAGTGCCATCCAAAACCAATGCCTGAGACATGTAGACGATGCTTAAAACCCAAACCCTGCATGGCGGTTTCTGAAAGTAAAGGGCTCGAACACAGACGCCTCCGTTGCAGCCTCCCCAAAATGTCCCCCCAAGCCCTAAACCCTATAGGCCCTAAACCCCCTAAACCCCCTAAACCCAAAACCCCCGATGTGTTAGGACCAGCGACCTGGTCCAGCCTTTGGGCCAGCGCGGGAAAGAGATCGTCACCAACAGGCTGCCTGGGGGATCCTGAGATTTAGTAAGTAGGCTACATAAGCAACTTTCTAGATACACAAGAAGAAGAGCCATATCGAATATGAATCGCAATTTAAACAACTTCTAGCCGATTCTAGCCCACCTCTATACTATAATCCTTCAAGTAGTGGGGCTCTCGACTGAGCCTTGCAGGGATTTGGAGGGCGCAGGGCTTGCAGGATAAGGGCTCAAGGTTCGCGAATTTCGAGGCTACTTATAGCCTGCATTGTAGCGACAGGTATAGGGTTTAGGGTTGCAGTTCCTTTGCGTACCATACTGTTCTTTGTTGGGGGCCACCTTGTAGGATCCTTCATCTATAAAATGGGTGCAAACAAGAAAAGGAACCACAATGGAGACTGTAGGTAGGTTCATACAAAGGGTTGTAGGGCTACGCGCTTCTTCGGCTTCATGGATTGAATGATGCTCGTACAGCTTGGGTTTAGGGTTGGCAGTGGTGTGAGCGGTTTCATGACGGATTGGAGGCCGCGGGTCCAACTCACCAATGTGGAATAACTTTGGATTTCCGAGCCACAACTATTATATAGATATAATATATATATATATATATTATATATATATATTATATATATAATATATATATAATATATATATATATAGAGAGAGAGAGAGACAGAGAGAGTTTGTTTTTTAATCTCGGGGGCTGTTAAATTCGACACTTGGTGTTCGAGCTTTCTAGGATTTCCGCTGAGGCAGATGGTGCTGGTTCATGTCACAGAAGTAATTAGTCGATCGGCGAGGGTGACCATTGACGATGCTGCGGAAGAGCGGCCTAAGATTTGCAGAGGCTTGAGCTTAGTGTTAGGGTTTCGGTTTCGGGATGGCCTAAGGTGCGTTTGGTTTAGGACCTAAGTGTAGGGAAAAGGTTCGGGCGCGAGCTTTAGCCTCCATGGCCGAAGCCCGCATTGAACCGTGTTTCGACCATTTCGGAAGGAGTTCCTGCATCCACTATGATTCCTGGAACATGGAGTTCTGGAGACTTCTCCCGAACTGCATCCAGTGAAAACAGGTGCACACGGCCTACATAGGCTTTGCATGTCAAGCCGCTTTAAACCAACCGAAAACATTGAGAACCTCCTCCACCAGTCACCGCTGCCGCACACCCTACGAGACCTTACGCCATGGCATATTCAAAACAAAGAAGGCGGCGACACAGGAAGGCACTCGACAATCAGAAAACAAACCGCGCGCGCACACTTGAACACAAACACGTGCACCCAAACATACACAACTCTAAGCCGAGACCCAACCCACCCGTAACCCTGAGCTCTGAGCTCGAAGCCGCAAACTTGAAAGTTCAATTTACATATTCTAAACCCTATAGCCCTTAAACCCTTAAATAAAAACCTTGAAAGCCCCTGAAGCGGAATCCTCCATCCCCGAACGTCCCACCTGGCAGTAACGACCTGATCTTCACCCTCTGCTGCAACGCCGTGACGCTTTGGCCGGTGCTTTCGGCAAAGCGGCCAGGGATCCCGAGTACTGCTTGCTCAGGGCCTTCTGGGGATTTTGGATTTAGAGTGGATCGGGCTTGTAGGGTTTAGGACGGTTTGAATGGGTTTTAAGGTTGTTTTTTATACAGTGGATTGGGCTTTCGTTGATTTCGGTCGAGCTTCGGGGTGCCATAGCAACGGTTAGAAAGCCAGAACATGAGTGTCTTCATGCCGTCACGGTACAGTACAGGGCACGTTCCAACCACTTGAGTGTGCTTGAACCTTCCTTCTGAAAAGTCCCTTACCCAAGCATGGAAGCGTAAGCCTCAACCTTCAAACCTATCTAACATTCGATAATAAAGAAAGGGCCCCACACCTCAACAACCCAGACAAGCCCCGACTCCGCAGCCTTCTGTATGGTAGAAAGAAGAGGGTTGGAACTGTCTGAAGCCCCAAAGCCCTTTTAAACCCCAAAGCCGCTAACCACACGAGCCCTAAACCCCTAAAGCATTCCAAAGGTTCGATGGTGACTACAGCCAGGTTCGCGCCTCAGAAGCTGGGCTTTGTGCGTTAAGGTGAACCCTGGTCATATGGGGCCATAGCAAGGTTGATAGTGATATATGATCGTATCAAGAATGATAATAATAGTCGTAAGTTTCTGCTTATCCTTTAGAATGTAACAAAACAACAATAACGACTCTAACGCCTGAACCCTTAGATTACACGTATTTTATGTTTTATCGTTATGAAGCTGGGCTTTCTGCGCTCGCTTGGGAAATTGTGTTTGGGTTAAGGCTTCAGGGATTCTTCTAAGGGTTCTAACATGGCTTCGATGGTTCTATGAAGTCCAGGGGTACGAGGCTTAACGCTTTTTTGCTTTTAGGGTTCAGGATTTTCGAAGTTGGCAGAGTCAAGGTAGACAGTAGGCGATTATATGGGCATTTGCTACAAAACTCGGGAAGGCACTGAAATGCGAGGATGTGTCCAGTGTAAACTGTAAACCTTGGCTCGAGACCGCAAACTTTAAAGTGTTTAGGGTTTAGGGTTTAGTAGTTCCTTGACCGTCCTGGAGCTTCCCACAAACTTCCAGTATAAACCCCTGGTTTTTGCCCGGGGTTCCTCCAGCTCACAAGCGAAGTGCCCGCGAGTCTTCGCGTTGGTTTGGTCTAGGAGCCCTTCAAAGCAGACTGTTTAAGCAAGGGTGCCTTCAATTCACTGTATCTCTCGAGGTCTTCTGCTAACTTCCCACCTGGGAAGGAGGCCGCGAAGCATCACAGCCTTCCAACCACATTTCCGAAGCACTAATGCCACAAACGCTTTAAAGCCCAAGCGTTACGCCTTGTTGAAAGCTCCATACAGACCTGAAGCCCTACTCCTCCACCTCCCAAATAAGCACATCAAACACGACAAGCCCCAAACCTCGGGGGGAACTCAAGCCCGCTGAAGATCCGCATAAAGGTGCCGCGCGCGTGCCAAGTCATCCACCTCGCCGACCGGACTTCCCTGGCCGTCACCTCGGATCCCCAAATGGGTAGTTCTCTAAATTCGGGTTCCTTTTAGGGTCCTTTTTATAGGGGTGCCGTACTATATTGGGGACGAAAAAGGGACCCTAATGTAGAGAACTGTCCAAGTATGCTTAGTAGAGTCGGTATCCTTTCGCCTATGCTTGGGGCAACAGAACCCCCCATTATAATCCGAAAGGTTAACTTGTAGGTCCCCGGAGACACTGGGCAACTAAGTAGGGCTCTGATGAACAAGCACCACCGCCCCAAAAGCAACTGTCTGAAGAAGTAGTATTAAGATCCCTTGATAAAGAAATCTTCGCAACAACTAGTGCTAACTGCCTCTCATAGTCTCTCTACAACAGTACTGACCACATCATACCCTCACCAAACCCTGACCCTAGGTTTATGGGGTCATTGTGAGTTTGGGGCTTAGGGTCGCGCATACCACACAGAATACTCTTCGGGTAGAATCCCTGCACTGCTGCAGTTGAGTCTACCCGCACCTTCCGCCATGCCCCAACAGTAGAACCCTAAACCCTAAAAGCCCTAAATCCTAAACCCCAACAGTAGAACCCTAAACCCTAAACCCCAACAGCAGAACCCTAAGCCCTAAACCCTCCTCTTACCGTAATTAGGCTAGCATCACCTGCGCCCCTCTCAGAAAAGCCCTGGCCCCAGACCGGAGACCTGAAACCCCAAACCCTACTGTTCGCCTAAATACTTGCCTATAGAATTCTTTCGGGCTCCTTATTGTAAATTTACTCTAAACGAGCCCAGAACCCTATTCAAATTGTTTCTATTAATCATTAAGGCCCCTACATGAACTTTGGGGCTTAGGGTCCTCAACAACCCTATCACCAAGCTTGGCAGTGGCCTACCGCTCCAAGAAGTTTGAGCCCGATTCCGTCCTGATAGGTTCAGATCTAGGCCTCAATGCGTGGGAACGGGTTGTTTACATGATCTAGGATTTTTTCGGGATTCTGATATTGGGTGTGGAGTGCTTTAGAGGGTTTTGGAGGGTTTGGGAATAGGTAGGCCTGACAAGTCGTTAGCCCTGAACCCTACCTGTAGGCTCATACCCTAACCCTTTTTTTGGGTACCTACTTTTCTATGTAGCAGATCCTAACCATAAAACAAGGCATCTTTGAAACGGGGTAGGGTATGACCCTCCAGGCAAACCCTAAGTTAGTCCTGGGCGTAGTTGTGGTGCCCGCCAGGCCAAAGCCGGGTTTAGGGTTTAGGGGACGACATTTTACCATTAATCATTAATCATCAAGAAAGAGCCGTCAGAGGTGTGAGACGCAGATTACCTGCAATGGCCCGCACCTTCAGTGCTCGGTTGGTAGGGAGGTTTACCTCTAAGGACGTCAAGAAATCCGATTCAGACAGGCCAGTGCCACTAAGCCCGAAGATGCCGCTGCGCCTTGCCCTCTCCCGAGGTTCATGTAAAGCTTCCCTTGCCTTCGACCACCTACCAGCTCCAGCCGCCCTGCTGTATTGATACAGGGCTTATAAGGCTTAGGGCTTATAGGGGTCCTCAGTTTGTCTCGGCTGTAGTTTTTGGGCTACATGAGGGCCCGTCATATTTCCAGTCCAAGCTGAGATGATGTTTTATGCTGGCGGTGGCATCGTTATGGTTGTAGTGATGGTGGTGGTGGTAGTAGTAGTAGTAGTAGCAGCAGTAGTACGAGCAGGAGCAGGAGTAGGTGTGGCAGTAGTCGTGGTCGTGGTCGTAGCCGCAGCCCAATAGCAGACTATCGTTAACAGTAGTTGAGAGTTTGCAGCCGGGAGTCTGACTGTAGACGGCGGAAGAGAATCCAAGTTAAAAGTTACGCCTTTCTCTTATCTCTGCCGGGGGTAGGATTTTGTGGCAGGGCTGTATGTTTCCCACAGGGACCTGCCCACAGGTTCTCCGCCAGCGACAAGGAAACGCCCCGCCAAGTGCAGCAGCAGCCTCTTTGGTGCCCCGCGCGGTAGCACCACTTGTCTTCAGGCCCCCATTGCGACCGTGACAGTTGATAGTGAATCGATTGGATTATGCGATGTTTGAATGTCAAAACGGTTGAAACTGCAAAACGGATAGCCTACCCACACTTGTGATGGCCTAGTCTGTATTTGGAAGGCTGCTGGGCTTGTTTCGGCTCTCGGTGGTGTACCAGTGTCATTGTCGTGAAGTGTTTGGGCGCCACCATGATGTCAAACCCTCGTGGTATCCTTTATCAATGCTGCCGGTGGGCTCAGCGCGTGTTAGTTTGCAAACCCTTTGTGCATGTCGTGCTAAGCCGAAGGACGACACAACAAGTGTTGCAGAGCGGGTAGCCGTTACGATACCCCTAGCGGAAAGTCTACTTTCTTTTCGACTAGAATTATATACTTTATAATTATACATACATACTTACTTACTTACATACATACACAATATATTTTTATACACACACACACATACCTGATTTGTCGGCGGCGCTCTTCAAATGCTTCTCCCTGGCACTTGAGCCCTCGCCTCTGCTGGCCTCCTTTCATGGCACGGCGCGTGTCATGGCTGCTTTCGATCCTCCAGGTGCTACTCGGCTATCGTTTGGGACATGTCGAACTGGGCTTAGAGACTATGCTGACTTCAGAAAGTCAGACCATTCTGTAGTTCTAATTCTATCTATAATCATCTATGTATCCATCTATGTTTCCTGGAACCAGGGGATCCCGAAAACTGGCTAGCTGCGGCCTCAGTTCCCAGAATCCCAAGAGCTCGTCCCAGGCAGACTTGCCTCGGCGTTTCCGTGCAAGTGGATGACCGCAGCCTGCCTTCATGTGTGAGGAACCGAGGGGACACACATCGATCTAGACAAGTATGCTAGTATCTATCCGCAGTTGGTGTAGAAGTAGACGACGTCTTACAAAGACTATGAACTATGCCTGCTGCATATCTAGCAGAGAATACAGGTTTGCAAGATGACATGTGTCGCCTTCTTTGGCAATGTGAATTGGTTCGTAAGACATCCGACTGCAGTTGTGTGTTATTGTGACTATGCGTAGTCGTAGTCTGAGCAATGTTGGTGTTTATTTGCCGTGGCTGTTGCTATTCCGGTTACTTCATGGCGTCGTCATCGTTGTTCATCGTCGTCGCCTTTGTGGCAATGCATTCATCGTGGCGGTGGCGGCATTGGTGGTGGTGCTGCAGCCGATGTTGTTTCTTCTGTTGCTGCTGTTTGCTGGTGGTGGTGAAGGTGACAGTGGTGCTGGTGCTGTTGGTGATGGCTTGTCTTGTTGTACTATCATACCCATTCTCATCATTGCTGCTATTTTGGGGTACGTCGCCAGTATGACAACGCAGTTTGATTCTCCGACTGTTATCGACCACATACCATAGCTTTTGCTCAATCCCCCTGCAGCTTCTGTTCAAGGTGGTGAGGCGGCAGCAGCAGCAGCAACAGGAGTAGCAGCTCCGCTGATTCGCAAGGCAGAGGAGAATACGTCCTCGTGGGTCTTCGTGCATGTCCCCAAGACAGCAGGGACGACAATCTGGGATGCATTGGGCCCTTCCTATACTGACTCTGGACGCTACGACGAGGTGCAGTTCGCTTGCATGAAGCACAACCCTCCAAAGCACCATGTCCGAAACAGCTTCGCAATCGTGAGGGAGCCGTGTGAGCGACTGGTCTCGGAGTTTGCTTGGGCCAAGAACCAGGCTTGGTTTGACATTTACTACAAAGACTATGGCGTCGTCAAGACCTTCCCGCCCACCTGTGTGGCACGGCAACATCAGCTGTCAGTGATTAATTTGTCTTGAGTTGTAGAAGTAAATTATGTCCTGACCTGTTGGTTTAGCATGCTTGTGGGAGAGTTGCTTTCCGCTCAGCCGACCTCTCCAGGAAATGTTCAATGGCTGGGTTCGTTCCGTGCTGCAGCGCTACACAGCGCAGTCCGACGTGGAAGACTGTCACTTGATCCCGCAGTGGTGCTATCTCTCCAAGGCGGCATCGATCCTATCCTGGATTTGGGGCACACGGGGCCTGATGAACGGGACTCCAGGAAAGCTCAACTGTGCGATCCGAACACTCCTTCCAGCTAGTGCTCGCAGGCAAAACCTCGGACGCACACCTAAACCCTGTTCCGTGGCTCTAGTCCAAGCTGCTTTTGGGCTCCGCTTCCTCCGGCAGCCTAAACCCTTACTACCCTAGTCCCCCACCCGCGGCCCGAAATGCTAGAAACCAGCAACCCCCAACCCGCGAAGCCCTTGAAGTCCCCAACCCGCCGAGCCCTGGAGGGTCCAAGTATGCACATTGAAAGCTTTGTGGTGTCGAAGAGCCTTGAGGGTCGATTTGTTTGGGGCGCCCTATATACCCGGTCGAAAGCCTCTACACGCCAGCCCCCAAAAGCTCAAAACTCTAGAGCTCCTGATTTCAAAGCACCGAACAACAAAATCCCGCACCTTTCCCGAAGCCCTGCAGTTCCTCAACAATAGCCTGCCATAAGGGCCCCACTAAGGGTACTATACCCAAAACCCAAAACCCTTCAAAAGGGTGCTACCAGTACCAGTAGAAGGGCCCTTTGCAAGACGGAGGTGGATAGGATCCTTCCCTTGGACGACCGGCTGCAGACGAACTTCCGGGCCCTGGCGCCGGAATTCCGCACTGCCGTGCTCAAGAGGCCGTCGAGGGCTTGAGGATCTGGGTTTAGGGTGTGGGGTTTAGGGTTCAGGGGTTTAGGGTTCAGGGTTTTAGGTTGTACTTTTGGGGTTCAGGGTTTAGGGGCCCAGGGCCGATTAGAGGGCTTCAGGACTTAGGAATTTAAGCTGTATTTGGGACTCCGTGCTTGAGGGTTCGTGGGTGTGTCATACAGACATACTCAGACCATGACAGGCTGAATTCGGACGACTCGGCTCGACGAAGCAACGTGACGTGTGCATGCTTGGATGCCGACAACATGCTGCTTGACTTCTGCGGATCCTGAGCTGCTAAGATAATGAAGACTCTAGACGTCGGAATAATTAGTAACACAACCAATTCTTAACATAAGGCCGTTATCGCATATACTACAGACAGGTGGTGAGGTGTGTAGGGTTTGGGTACAAAAGAAGGACGCAGTCATACATGAACAGTCGTCGACATGGGACATGTACATAGGCACTTCAGTCGATGGGGAGGCGACATTTACGTGCATTTGGAAGATCCATAAACCCTGCTGAAGCGACAGGGAACTTGACAGGCATGCGTATGTGTGCGTGTGTGTTTGTTTATATATATATATACACACACACACACATATATATATATATATGTATATACATATATATATATATAGAATCTAGAACATTGATCATTACATACATGCCTACCTTACCTGCCTGCTTGCCTGCCTGCCTGCCTGCCTGCCTGCCTGCCTGCCAACCAACCAACCAACCAACCAAGCAACCAACCAATCAACCACAACAACTGCTGCGGCTGCTGCTGCTCGTGCTCTTTGGCCTCGTCCTCCTCCTTTTGCTGTTCCTGCAACTATCAGGGTTGCGCGCCTCCTGGCGCCTG
>CAJNJA010098119.1:0-14510 GCA_905231915.1 Symbiodinium necroappetens
TTACATGACATCCCTCAGGCCATACCGATGTGCATACAGACGTCATACGCATCCGCCGACCCCTTCCATGAGTCTCTCCAGCCATCCAGAAAAAGATTGTAGAAGAAGCCAAAGATGCGAAATGAAAAGCACCTGGGTGACGGTGTAAGGTTGTGGGTGTACCATGAGATATACCAAAATCGTTACAAGTTTTTGAACTAGACAGTATAGATTATTCTCTTGAGGAAGCCTTACTACTATATAACCCTATTATGGCAAATAAGCTGAAACCAAAAGAAAGAACCCAGGCACAGCAAGCTTAAGAGTCCATGGGCGGCAGCCCTCCACAGCTCTCCGAGGAAGTTCAAGAATCCTAGCGACCCCGACGGCAGCTCGTCTTCGGGCAGGTGACGTGCAGTAAAGAGGCAAGGAGAATACGAGGCCAGCAAAGCAATTACGACTGCCATCAGCGCGGAAGCCTTCCGACGCGCCATCCTTCTGAGAGGACCGGAGGACCTTGCTATCTCTATCTTCAGCTCAAACGGCCTTGGCCATCAGGCTAACACCTTGCGACCTGAATGACCCCTAAAAAGTGGCTTAAGGTCCAGATACTGTATAGGGGTCTAGTAGCGCATTTTAGGTGGCTTCATGTTTGTGCTGTCTGTAATCCCTAAGCCAAATGAGCAGTGTGGTAACCTTAATACCTTAACAACCTCTAGACTCTAAACTCTGGCAGCGAAGTCCTACTGCTGATGATATGCATCCTGCATTACCTTTAGGACCTTAAAATATGACAATTGCAGTATATTCCTTACTCTGGGTAATGCAGGATTTATCTCATCAACCATATAGCTATACCAGAACCGTGACTTCAGCATTGAAACGGTTGCAGTCTCACTTTCGGCACATGGTATACCCTAAACCCTAAACCCTAGCTAAACCCGAAACCCTAGAACCCTGTGGGCACATGGACCCTTAAGGTATGCTTCGCATACCCAAGGCTGCATTTGTGAAGGTGAAGGTTTCAAGCTTCTCACGCTTCTAGGTTCGAGATGAAAGGCTTGGGGTTCAGAGGATTTGGGGTTTAAGGCTTGGTGGTTTAGGATTTAGCGTTTAGGGTTTAGGGAATGACCGGGCTCATGGTTCTGGGCGCTCTATCCTGGCTGAAATCATACACCTACCTGAAGGAAGTGACCGAACGGACCCTAAAGTGGGGATTGTGACTTCCAAGTAGGTAGATGGTCCATGATTGGCACCCTGACAAAACCAGCAGAATAACGTCCTAAAGTTCTAAAGCACTCGTTTCTATAACCCGAAAGACGCTTTGTAAACACCTGCGTTTCAAATTCCCTGACACGCAGAGCCTCTTAAATCATTCTGAGCCGCTCGGGGGCGTTTTTGAACTTGTGCAGAGTAGTTGTTATTCATGTTTGTGTGGATGGAAATAACGAAATCCTTCCGCAGGACCCTTCCGCTTGCTTCCGCGCGCGAGGCTTTCGCTTCCGCGGGCCTCAGCTTTCATATCGCTTCCGCGGATCCCTTCCACAACGGTTGTTTCGCTGAGTTTGAAGGGTCTGCTTCCGCAAGTGCGGGCTCGAGTCTTGGGGAGGCTATTTGTTTGGGCAAACCACGCACATAGCTTCAACTACCAACAAAGGATGCAAGCTTACACGAAGCACGCGAAGACAGAAGCAAATCTGAAGAGGCTTATATAGGTGGCTTTCGGCTTCGGCTTTAAAACCCTTGTGGGGTCGGGAATTTCAGCGGGTTTCCAATCCATAATCGGGTTTAAGGCATTCGGGGTAGGGAATTTCAGTGGCTGTCGGTTTTCAATCCAAAATCCGGTTTAAGCTCTTGCGGGTATTACATTTCGGCGGGCTTCCAATCCATAGTTGGGTTTAAGGCCTGCAGAAATGCCGCTTTCGCTGGAACGAAACCATCGCGATGACTGCAACTTTGGTATGACTGGGCTTGGGATCAACTTCCAGGGGTCCACCTTCCGCGGAGCTTCCGCGGACCTTCCGCGGAGATTCCGCGCAAGTCCCCTAGAGCCGGTAGTGATCATCATGACCATGATAACACTGAAGTGCGTTCCTTTTCGCCACATGACTTTACTCGTGAACACGCAAATGGAAATGACCACCACCTGATAACAAGAAGCATGGTGGTGATGTTGACAAGGAACATGCTCGGACAAGGATGGGTGACTCTAAATCTTGTTGGCATCTCCCAGAATATACATAAGGCAATATCTTCGCCCAGTATGCATCGAAGAGCACAGATACAGCCATTAAGATGCAGGTGTATGGTCATACACAAGTTCTTGCTGGCGATGTGGGGACTTCGGCTTAGGGGCTTGTGGATCTAGGCTGTTGAGATGACTTTGGGTTTAGGGTTTGCAGTTTGTTGACGTATTATTTACATTCAATCCTAAACGCAGGATATCTGCGTCATGACATATCTTAAGGTGGAGCTTCTGCGGACCTTCCGCGGACCGATTGCTTCCGCAGAGCTTCCGCGCACACAGTCCCGTGCAAATCTTTTCGGCTACCACGATTGATAATTCCAGGCCTGCTCATAATCAAAGAAGCGCGCAAAAAAAAAAGGCTCAGTCCCTAAGTATAAGAATGAAGCCTGAGCGACACGAGGCGCTGTCTTTTTTGAGGTTCCGTTGAATGTTGTGTGGAGTTTCCCGACTCTCTTACGTACCATGTAGGCGCCACAGCTCCGTGTCCAGCTGCCCAAGGACCACGTCTCCAGTTGACAGGCAATATATATGTGTGTGTGTCGTCGTATCATACTGCATCAAGTTATTCGCTATCTTAGCATATCATATGCTGGCATAATCCGGTATTTAATCGTCAAATCTGTTTTTCTGTCGAGTCGTACTATTACTTCAAGCATGTGCATATATATATATGTATATATATATATGTACATGTATATACACATACTAGTTGTGTGTATATACAGATAAGTATATATATATATATATATATATATGTTACATGACATCCCTCAGGCCATACCGACGTCCATACAGACGTCATAATACGCCGATGCGGAGCCATTCCAGGATTGTCTCCCAAGATTCTCTGTCTCCCCAATCCATGTCCAGCAAAGGTTGTAAGATGCCCTCCCAGACAAACAGAACAAGGTAGTAGAAGAAGGCGGCAAAGAGGCGATATGAAAAGCACCTGGGTGACGGTTTAGGGTTGTGGGTTACGATGAGCTATGCCAAAATAGTTACAAGTCCTTGAACTAAACAGTATAGACTAGTATCTTAAGGAAGCCCTACTACTATATAACCCTATTATGGCAATTAAGCTGAAACTAAAAGAAAGAACCCAGGCACAGTAAGCTGAAGAGTCCATCTGCTGCAGCCCTCCACAGCTCTCCGAGGAAGTTCACGAATCCTAGCGACCCCGACGGCAGCTCGTCTTCGGGCAGCTGACGGGCAGTAAAGAGGCAAGGAGAATACGAGGCCAGCAAAGCCAAGACGACCGCTGCCATCAGCGCGGAAGCCTTCCGACGCGCCATCCTTCAGAGAGGACCTGCGGACCTTGCTACGGTTGATGGACAAAATCCTGCATGACCTTGTATACCTAAACTATGGGATTTATGGTACTATAATATACTGGGGCCATGCAGAATTTTGTCCATCAGCAGTATCTCTATCTTCAGCTCAACCGGCCTGGGCCATCGGGGTAACACCTTGGGACCTGGATGACACCTAAAAAGTGGCTTAAGGTCTATATACTGTATAGGGGTCTAGTAGCGCATTTTAGGTGGCTTCATGTTTGTGCTGTCTGTAATCCCTAAGCCAAGCGAGCAGCGTGGCAACCGTAATGCCTTAACACCCTCTAGACTTTAAACTCTGGCAGCGAAGTCCTACTGCTGATGATATGCATCCTGCATTACCTTTAGGACCTTAAACTATGAGAATTGTAGTATATTCCATATTCTTCGTAATGCAGGATTTATCTCATCAACCATATAGCTATACCAGAACCGTGACTTCAGCATTGAAACGGTTCCAGTCTCACTTTCGGCACATGGTATCCCCTAAACCCTAAACCCTAGCTAAACCCAAAACCCTGAGACCCTATGGGCACATGGACCCTTAAGGCATGCTTCTCATACCCAAGGCTGCATTTGTGAATGTGAACGTTTCAACCTTCTCACGCTTCTAGGTTCGAGATGAAAGGCTTGGGGTTCAGAGGATTTGGGGTTTAAGGCTTGGTGGTTTAGGATTTAGCGTTTAGGGTTTAGGGAATGACCGGGCTCATGGTTCTGGGCGCTCTATCCTGGCTGAAATCATACACCTACCTGAAGGAAGTGACCGAACGGACCCTAAAGTGGGGATTGTGACTTCCAAGTAGGTAGATGGTCCATGATTGGCACCCTGACAAAACCAGCAGAATAACGTCCTAAAGTTTTAAAGCACTCGTTTCTATAACCCGAAAGACGCTTTGTGAACACCTGCGTTTCAAGTTCCCTGACACGCAGAGCC
This sequence comes from Symbiodinium necroappetens, assembly GCA_905231915.1. Taxonomy (NCBI): domain Eukaryota; class Dinophyceae; order Suessiales; family Symbiodiniaceae; genus Symbiodinium; species Symbiodinium necroappetens. The sequence continues at coordinate 4,493 of CAJNJA010098119.1, forward strand.
TTTTAAACCCTTCTGAGCCGTCCGAGGGAATATTTGACCCTGTGTAGTGTAGAGACTTTGAATGGAGTTTAGGTTCATACGGTTCATGATATAAATCCTGCATTTCCCATAGTAAGGAATATACCATAATTCCCATAGCTTAGGGACCTAAAGGTAATGCAGGAGTTATATCATCCACAGCAGGGCTTGCAGATAAACGAATAAACGGCCAATAAATGTTGCTTCACAGGGTTTTGGCACTCCTGTATGTAATCCCGCTGGAAGATCCCTTTGAACACAAAAACCCTAGACCCTAAAACCTCTCAAGCCTTGCTAGGGCTGCGTGGTGATATTTTGGATCGTTCGTGGTTCTTATACATCCTAGGTACTACTTCCCGGACTCCTAAATTCTACGGAACCATTTTGGGATTTTTGGGGTCATTGAGAACTTTACCCTAAACCCTACACCCTAAGCCCTAAAACCTAAACCCCAAATCCTAAACCCTAAACCCTAGGCCCTAAGCTCCCAAACCTGACACCCTAAACCCCAAAACCTAAACCCTAAACTTCCCTAAACCCTCAGCCCCAAGCCCTAAACCTTAAACCTCAACAACACCCAAAACCCCCAAACTTCGAAGGCCCCTGGCAGTCTGGAAGCTCATGGCTCGGATCTCCACAAAGGAAGCAGGCCTCTCGGTGGGGGAGCATTGGCGATATTGTAGCGTTTTGAGGGTTTAGGGATCAGGGTTGAGGAGTTTAGGAGTTTAAGGTGTCTCCTGATAAGGGGAGCTTGAGGCTTAGGGTTGTTTAGGGGGGCTCATACGGTTTAGGGTTCAGAGTTGAGGGTTTTGAGGGGTTGAGGGGTTTAGGGTTTGGGGGTTACCACGGTTTAGGGGTTAGGGGTTAGGGTTCAGGGTTGAGGGTTTAGGGTTTAGAGGGGTTTTGAGGGGTTTAGGGTTTTGAACGGTGGCTTATGTACATGATGGGGTTCCCTCAATCAAGGGCTCTATGAGGATTCCTTCGAAGGTTCTGCCTGTTTTGGGTTTCCCCGACAGGGGTTCGATAAAGAAGGGTTCCTTGAAGGCTTCTACACTGGGGGCTTAGGGCTTAGGGTAGTAAGGCTTGGGGCTCAGTTCGGGATTCCAGAGCCTCTTAAGAAAGGGTTCGAAAAGGGTTTCAAATCGGGATGGAGTTTGAGGATTTGGGCTTCAGGCTGATTCACTGCAGGCTTTTTCGGGAGTAGGCTTCAAGCTTGCCGCAGGGCTTTGGGTTTTTAGTTTAGGGTTTAGGGTTTAGGGTAGCTCGAGATTCGATTCAGTCTTCTATGCTCATCTTTGACACCTAAGTATGGAAAAAATGAGGGCAGAGGCCGGCTTTGTCTGCTGGGAGTTCGGGTTGGGTCGTAGGATGTCGTAGGTTCAGGGTTTAGGGTTTAGGGCTTGGGGCTCGTAGGGTCGCAGGATGTCGTAGGTTTAGTGAGGCTTTAATTGAGGGTTTAGGTTTAGGGGTTTAGGAGTTTAAGAGCCCCCGAGGACATGCTTCGGAACTCGTCTAATGGGAACGCAAGTAGGCAAATGCTGAGTCCCAGCCAAACCCTAAACCTGAACCCAAAGCCACCCCCACCCTCGCTACACACACAGATGCTGATAGAGACGAACAACAACATAAACTCCAAAACTCAGACCCTAAACTGTAAAGACAGTTCGACCTTGCGCATCTCGTGAGTCGTCCTCCGGCAGTCGTTCGTCTTTTCGGGTTCATTGGCACTCTGAAAAAACGTAGTAGGCACGAACGTTCGTCAGGCTTAGCTTAGATCTTGGCACCCGAAACGAGATAATTACTCTTTGTATACATGAGGTCTTATAAGGGCCTGGAATGAAGTTGTCTGTAGAACTGCAGTGTGGGGCTGTAACCTTTCTGGTTGTGAAGTTCCAGACTTATGCAGGACACTATCATGCACTTTCGTTCTAACCCTTTAATAATCCTTTACTTCTCCCGATGTAGGATGCAGGATTAGGACACTGCTTTTCCACGTGATGTTTGGGGTTTAGGGTGAACAGCTCTGTGGGATCTCCTGTATTACTACGCGGTTTAGGGTTTAGGTTTGTACCGAAGAGTAAGGAGCACGGCGGACCCCTAGAATCCCTCGATGCCGACCCCTGAGAGTTCTTCCACACACTCTCTTTGCAGGGGTTGCCATCATGTCATAAAGGTCGGACTATGATGAGGACGCTGCTTCTGCGGGCTCTTAAGGACAGGGAGAGCAATCTAGATGCTAAACCCTCAACACTACATCCTCCAAAGAACGTTTGTATTTTGGACGCGTCTGACGAGCGAAAGTTGGACTCAACTAGTTGTGACGTGCGATGCCCCCAGCGTGCCCAAGCAAACTGAGACAACAGGACTTAGGCTTCAGGGCCTGGAGTTGTGGGTTTAGGCCTTTCAGGTTTACGGTAGAAGCCCAAAAGTTGGAAACCTAATAGCCTCAATCCTTAAGAATAATGTGTAGGGAGTCCCAGCACTATTTGTGGTTGGTCATGTTTCCAATGTTTTGGGGTTTATTATTCCAGGGGATTAGGACCCTGAACCCCAGACGGTTTGGGCTTTATTGCAGCAGTTGGACCCCATGAGTCAATGAGGGCTGAAAAGGTTGAGGGCGTGTAGCAGCTTGTTCTCGGCATGAGGGTGCTGGAAGTGTTTCCCCGTCATAACTCCTCTAGAGTCACTTCAAAGACTGGCAGAATGGGGTCAGCACACTCTATCTGCGACTGATCGCACAGTCGCGGCCCATCAGCCGCCCAGCTCTAGCCCCTGAGTCTTATGTAATCTGAAACCCACAACAACTGAAGCTTGAACCCTTTGAGTGTATCAGAATCAGACTTGGAGAGGGAGACGGCCTACCGGTCGGAAATCCCCTTAAACTCATGTTCAAAGCCGCAACCGAGACCCCGTCACAAGCCCGTATCAAGAACTCTATATGGGTAGTTCTCTAAACTAGGGTCCCTGTTTAGGTTCCCAATACAGAACGGCACCCTTATAAGAAGGATCCTAAAAGGGACCCTAATTTTAGAGAACAACCTATATACATCCTTCAGAACCAGAGAACCCGCTTCAACCCTAGGACCGCGAGCCCTAAGTGCGATCCCGTTAACATCAAGGATCTCAGGAGCAGAAGGGATTGGCAGCAGTTGAAAAAATTGTATGTTCGGGTCCCTTCTAAGCTTCCTTTCACAAGTTCATATTACTGCGAATATTACTTTCAGTGCTGTTGTTACTACCCGTGTTCTTGCTGCAACTAATCAATGCTCTGCATGAACAGTGCCAGTAGTGCGTTACCATTCTGACTCCATTATCGCTAATGTTGCTCAAGATCGTGAACGACGGATCATGTGTCACAAGGCTGGAAGGGACACGAGATACGAGATGCACCAAGGTGACTGCATCGGTCTGATTGTGCCAGGCTGCGATGTTTGGACATATGTGGGAGGAAGTCATTCTGCTACGAGGCCTTGTTGCTTGGAGTAGTTTAGGGTTTAGGGAACGGTGTGTAAACACGGCTTTGGCAAAAGCCTATGGGCGTCTCCGAATTCACTGACAGTGTCTGCGCCTGTTCCCCCGCAACAATTTTAGGAAAACTTACTTAAACCTTATAGACCCTAAACTCTAAACCCTACTTCCTGAAGGGGTGTTCGGGCCCCAGGAGGTGAGATAGGACAGCAAACGAGTCCAGGGACTGGTGCTCGCCCTTCGTACTTACTCAGGCTTCGATCTTAAATATTAGCGGCTTGCAGCCCATGTCGGGCTTACGGCTCAGGTTAAGTTTTAAGAAAGCCTCAACTCCGGAGACAGATGCAGCAGACCCACCCGCAAGCAGCAGTCGCTTTCATGACGACTGCACCCTTAGCCCTAAAGCTTGAAGTCTGAGACCTATAAGCCCTAAACTAAACCCTGTGCCTGAAACCCTAAACCCTGAAGCCCTAAACCCCGAATTTCCGGTCCCTTCGGGACCATGCATCCGGCTCTTCTTGGAAGTCCCGAGTTTGGGTCATGTGCGACTTAAGGGCCACATGAATGGGCTTGGCGAAATATATGGTAGCTCCCCACAGGGTTTAGGCTTGGTTTTGGACTCACTGATGGTTCAGGTTTTCGGGGATGAGGCTTTAGGGACTTAGGGCTTAGGGTTTAGGGTTTGGGGTTTAGGGTTTGGGGGTTGGGGTTTTGGGTTTAGGGAATACTACTGTGCGGGACCGACTTGGCATCTTAACTGCGAGCCTGATGCCTATCATTCAGACTACATTACCATACTCATGTCCATACTCATGTCTGCATAGCATCTACATCACAGCTTGTGGCTTAATGCATCCTACAAACATACAGTGACGATGGTATCTGCCGATTCCTGGTCTTATGGAATGTCTCTATGTCGTACCGTTTCGCTCATAAAGCCACTGCATCACTCCTTGCAGTATGCCCATCGTATGTGTCGATAAACATTGCAAAAGAATTTGGGGTTATCATAGATACTTATTCCGACGAGCCCCGCATTGATTGAACCACCTGGTGAGAAAAACTCCTTCGTAAATAAATTCAGGATAATGTGTGTTAGACTCTATTTACCCGACAAGGTGTTTGAATAGTTTCCATGAGTCCGGTTTAGCGTATGCGAGATCCGAGGGATCGAATGCAGACGAACTTGGTCGCTTGGCCTCGTTACATTCGCGATCATGAGTAGGGAAACAGCGTCTGTACCCCCCATCCGTAACTCCTAAACCCCAAACCTTAAACCCTAGACCCCAAGCCCTGAAATCCTAAAAACTGCCATCCCCAAAGACCGACTTCCGAGTCCCTCAGCCGAATTATGCTTGGCGCTACAGGCTATGCTGCTGGCTTTTTCCATGCCTCTGTCAACATGTCGTAGCTCCAACCTATCTGTACCTGGCGGAGAGCTGGCAGTCCCTGTGTGGTGTGTGGGGAGGTACGGTTATTCTAGGGACCAGCGACACCCGAAAGGGTTTCTGACTCGTCTCATATATTTAGGCTTTTCACAATAAGATTTAGAGCCCTATACTGTTTAAGGATCATGTGATCCTTCAGGTTTGATGTATCAGTGTGCGTGCAGGACGCATAGGGTTCAGGATCCTGGGACAATGTTGTACATCGGAATGCTCAGTGGTAACCTTCAATGCCAGCAGATCTCGGGAAGCCAGTCGTTGCCTTATCGACACAAACATTGGCTAGATTGCATGTTCTGTTTGCAGGGCTTAGGGATTAAATCCGAAAGCCTTCCCAACATGAAGCCACCATGAAGCCCTAACCAAGTGTGAATGTCTGGCAATCTAGTCTCGAAGCCCAGTTAACTGTAGAATCATAATGGGCCGTTATGCTCTGGGAGTACACCGACACTTGCAGTCACTTGCCTACTCTGCTGGTCACTGACTTTCAAAGGAGCTGAGGAACCGAAATCCAAAACCCTAAACCCGGCCCAGTCCTCAAACCCCAAGCCAAAACCCTAAACCCTGAAACCCTGAAACCACTAAACCCAAACCCCAAAACTCCAAAACCCCTAAGCCCTGAAACCCTGAAACCCGAGAAAAAAAAAACTACAGGGCTTCTGCAACTCCCGTCGACAACTGGTGCCTTGCCTGTTCGCACATCTTCCGGAGCCTTGCCTGTTCATGAAGATCGGGAGTCCTACTTAGACTTAGGGCTTTGGTCTTCGGGAGAGGGTCTAGGGTTTGGGGTTTAGTGCTTAGGGCTGTGGGAGAGGGTTTAGGGATGAATCTCGGGAGTTTACAGTAGAAGCCAGAAGTTGGAAGATCGCTATACCCATGCCCTTGAAGTAGAGTATAGGGCATACCCTAAACCCTGACCTTTCTCGTCAACTGACGACCATACTCGGAACGTAGCGGCTTTCGGCTTCAGATTTCGGGGCGCAAATCCGAGTGCTTGCAGTTTTGACCGCCACCCGTAAACCTAAACCGTGAACCCGAAACCTGAAACCCTAAAGGAAAGGACTTGCAACAACAAACAAGGAGCTAGCTATGAGTCGTAAGCAGCAGGGGCCAAGACCCCTTACCGCTGATTTCCCTGGCCCAAACAGCTTCGGTTTAGGGTCCTAAACCCTAAGCGTCAAACGGTCTGGGGGTTATGGGTAACTTTAGGGTTGAAGAGTTTAGGGTTTAGCTTCGTCACCCCATTCACAGGGCCTTTACCCCTAAGTATCTCGTATTGTATGCTGTACAATATGGTAGCCTGAACTGTGTTGAGCACCCCGCCCCTTGCGAACAAATTTATGGGATGGGACTGTGATGTAGGGGTTCCGGAGATATCGGGTATGTAGAAAGACTCCAGAGGAGAATCCTGCCAAATGCCTCTTATTCGCTAAGAATGAACGTGCCTCGTCACCAACAGGTGGGATGCCAGCACAGCTCGGAACTTGTGGTTTAGGTTTTGGCATGTAACGGTGCGAGAATGCACATTTGCATCGGCCTGACCCTGGGAGGCGGATTCATCGGCCCACGCAGCCTCTGTGGACCGCGCACCAAGAGCCCCCCAGCATCTGGATCAATGATGCCACTCCCTGGCCCTCACCTCGACCCTCATCTGAGCCGCTGCTGGCCTTCACAACCATGGCTGCCTCACTCAAGGATCCTGGGCGTCCTGGGGTCCAGGCTGGGCTTGAGCTGCATTGTAACAGAACAGTGTTTCACAGCGATGACAAGCCCTAGCCGTGCAATGTCAATCAATCAATGATGCCGCATGCCAGACACGCTCAGCCGACACACTCAAAGTCAAGCTCGCCAGGTGCACCGGCGAAGTTGAAGTTGGGCTCCTGGGGTCCTGGGGACCTGGGAGCCTATTATGCCACCGGCCCTGCGCGAGGTAGCAACTCTGAGGTTTCTATCTTACTTGGCATTCATTTAAGATGTGCGCTTTTGTATTGTTCGCACTTACGCCTTGAGGTGTGGGATTTAGGGTCTGCAAAGTTAGAACCTTAAAAACCCGGGAACCAAGCTTGAACCCTTCAAGAGCTGGGGTTCTTACAGGAGCAGATCTCACCTGGACATTAGGGGTTTGTTGGGTTCAGCTGTTGGGGTGCTCACTCGTGTTTTCACAAAGAGTCCCTGTGTCTGGAATTAGGACCGTGAACCCTAAACTCTAAAACCCTAAAATGGATAAGTTATCCTCATAAACCCCCTATTACCTCGAGAAAATACACTAAAACAAGTGCTATAAACCAAACACAGTTCCAGTGAAGTCTCCGCCTTTAGTCACCACCACCAAGAATCCAGGTGGAGACCAGATTGTACGGCTACAGAACACTATGCGATCATATTTCAGGATTGGAACATATTTCGCCGGGGTTCCTGAACCGCGGTTTAGTCAACAACATTCACCGCTAAATCCTAAACCCTGAGCCATAGCTGCAGCTCGCCTCGCGGACTCTGCCGTTCTTCAACTTCTTGCCTTTGCTCGAAATCGGTTGAGGTTTGCTTTTTAGGGCTGCTTGTTTTGATTGCCTAAAAAACAAGCCTTAAAAAATAGTTTCTTTAGCGTCCGGGTGGGGTTTCGGGTTAGGGCTTAGGGCCCTGACATAAAGATTTGGGGCGGACACGTTGGAGGAGACCTCCATGGATGAAGGGACGTGACTGTAAACAGCATCCTGCACATGCCACGAAAAGCCCTGGTGAGCAATCTTCACTCGGAGGATCATGCTACTTAAAAAGTAAGGTTACAAATACTTTAATGGGGGGTGAAAACAGGTGAAAAGTAATTGGTAGTATACTTACCTTGTTGATCACCCTAGTCGCACATTCCCATGACCATTTAAGCAGCCTAAACAAGGCACATGCATCGAGTGTTGAGCCATGCACACAATTTAGCAGTAGATAGCTGCGCCGGAAACCCATTGTGTCCCAAGTACCTTACATGTGGCCTCAAGCCTCAAACCGGGAGCGGGGATCCACCACAGAAACCTGTGACATCAACCAAACGCCATGGTTTCGCTAGTACACCGACAAATCCTAAAACCATACCGCCGAATACATCGAAACTCCCACTGCTGCAGCGCTACAAGCCCACTCGCCGCCCCTCACTCAGCCCGGGGCCGTTCTTGTCCACCATCACGAACCGAAACTTTTTGCGTTTCTTCCTGCACAAGGTAGTGTTCAGGCAGAGTTTTGGAATTCTAACTCGCGTTTTCAAGCGTAGGCTTCAGTGTGTGTATGGTGAATGTGGGCTTTGCAATAGTCCTAGGTCTATGGCTCGCGTTTCGGGGCTGTAAGTTTGACCGTCAGGGTCAATCCTGCCGTGGACTTGCACTTAACAAAAACCGATTTCGACCACAAACTCTACAGAGCTGCAACCTTCTAATGCAACTTTCCGAAAATTCCGGTACCTGATTTTGGGGACCTTATAATAAGGGTCCTACTATTATAGGGTACTATATTAGGGTCCCCTATTTTCGGAAACCCTCTAATCCTATTAATTGTATTATTGAGCCCAACCATCAAGCCCTAAACCCTAAAACCCTAAAGGCCCTAAAGGCCCTATACCCTAAACCCTAAAACCCTAAAGGCCCTAAACCCTATAAACCCTAAACCCTAAAACCCTAAAGGCCCTAAACCCTAAACCCCACCCTGAACCCTAAACCCTAAACCCTATTACTGAGCCCTCTCGTCTTCCCGTGTTTGCATAATGTAGGGGCCTTACTAATTAGAATAGGGTTTTGGGGCACATTCTACTATAAATATAATATGGAACCCCCAAAACATATTCTACTATAATTATAATAAGGAGCCCCTAAAACCCTATTCTAATTATTGAGGCCCTACATTACTTTCCGGGACGCGAGCTGTGCCACAGTGATTCAGCAGTTCGAAGACATGGTCGAACTCCCACGCTCCAGTAGGGATTAGGGTTTGGGGCTTAAGGTTTAGGGTTTACTGCTTAAGGTTTAGGGTTTAATGCTTAAGGTTTAGGGTTTCGGGTTTAGGATTTAGAGTTTAAGATTTAAGGTTGAGGGTAAACCCTCAACACCCTCAAGCCTGAACAAAGGTCCTTATCTTGGGCTCAATGTACCGGCTGCACTATCGCTTAGAGCTGCTGAATCCTGACTGATGCACTTCCCGAAAGTTTGCAGGAATCCCTCTCGCAACCCCAACAAAAGCTAAATCCTAAATCCTCCAAAATGCAGAAACCCAACACTTAAATCGTAAACCCTACATGTTGGGATGCTAGGGACGCGGTTCGAAGCCCTGGTCCCGAACCTCTTAAACATGTATCCAGGAAGGAGAGAAAAAACAGGCTGCAGAAATAGATGGCGGCTGCCTCAACAATCAGAGACGGGCTTTCGCAGCCTTTGACTTCAATATGGACTTTTCAGGACCCTTACTTACTACTACTGATTACGCACAGCTCTGTTTGCTACAGGACAACCCACAAAAACACCACCACCGGCCTGCTCTCTGAGGCATCGCTTGGAGGATCGCGACGAACTCAGCCCAAGGTTGTCGCAAGAAGTGCGTGGGGAAGGTGTGTTCAGGTTCTCTGATGCAAGGTGTGTTGTCTCCGGAATAGGTAAAGGGTCAAGGGTTAAGTTTGGGCGTTTCAAGGGGTTAGGTGGCTGAGGGCTTGGGGTTTGGTGGTAGGGTGTGCGAAGCTTCAGGGAACAGCATTGGCGGCTTGCCGCATAACAAGAACAGGTATACTTGTACTCTTTGGGCGGATATGGGGACACATCCTTATCTAGACTATGATTGTATAAGAGTTGAGAGTATTAGGGAGCTGGATTCTGCCCGTAGAGCTAAAGGTTGTGTGGTTGGGGTTGGGGTTTAGGGTGTAATGCTTGGGGTTGAGGGCTTACATGTTGTAGGCTTAGGGGTTTACGGATGACTCCATCTCGGTCGGGGGGAAACAACAGCTCTAAAGCCAACAACAGCCCTAAGGCCCTAAATGAAGTCTTGGACTGAAACACGAGTCTTGACATGCCTTGATTTAAGCCCCATAAACCCTGCTCTCAAGCCGAAGCGCACCCCCC
>CAJNJA010098130.1:429-13435 GCA_905231915.1 Symbiodinium necroappetens
AAACCCTAAGCCCCCAAGCCCCTAAGCCCCTAGACCCTAAACCCTAAACCCTAAACCCTAAGCCCCTAAGCCCTTAGACCCTAAACCCTAAACCCTAAACCTTAAGCCCCTAAGCCCCTAAACCCTAAAGCCGTGGTTGTAGAATTCGTCCTCTTGGCTTCAGTCGACAAACTGAAGAGGCGCACCTTGACAAGAAACCTGTGGAAACTCAAATTCTGCGAAAACCCTGAACCCTAAACCCTAAGCCCTAAACCTTAAGCCCTAAGCCCTCAACGCTAAACCCTAGACCTCAAGCCCTAAACTTCACAAGCCCTTCATCCTGCAGCTTCATCCGCAAACTCGTTTGACACTGAACTTGTGTGAGGACACCGACGATGAAGCTCAAGATGAGCCGATGGAGAATACTCACAGTGAAGGCCGATGAGCTTTTTTCGGTGTGGGTACTTCTCTCGAAAATAGAGCCCTGTTTAGGTTCATATATATATATATATGTATGTATGTAGAGATATATGCAAACTATATATTTATATATGTATAATACATGTATGTATATATATATATATATGTATGTGTCTGTCTGTCTGTATGTATGTAGGTAGGTAGGTAGGGAGGTAGGTATGTATGTATGTATTTTAGGGTGGGCAAGCCACCAATGGCAAAGGCATTAAGACAACTGCGCTGTGCATCATTCCCTAAACCCTAAACCCCTAAACCCCTAAGCCCTAAACACTGTTGACGAAGTCACTCCGCCTTTTGTGCGAAACGAGGCGAGTCCGACGGCAAACCAATGTCTTGGACCAGCCATCCATCCATCCTTCCATCCATCCATCCATCCATCTCTCTCTCTGTCTATCTATCAACCTATCTATCCATCCATCTATCTATCCATCCATCCATCCATCTATCTCTCTCTCTCTCTCTCTCTCTCTATCTCTCTCTGTCCTATCTTTGTCCGTGGCCCTAAGGAACAGTCGTGGTACTGATTCCGGCTTCCGTCTCGCGTCGCGTCGCGGGGGGTCGACTCGAGGTTTGAAGGCTTAGGGCTTTAAACTAAGGCTAGGAGTCCTCAAACCATGAAAAAGTTTGGGGGTTTTAGGGTTTAGGGTTTGGGGGTTTTAGGGTTTTAGGGTTTAGGCTCAACTTCCGGGAACCCTCACCCTAAACTATAAACCCTAAACCTTCGAGCCTGAAGATCCGGAGGTGTAGCGAGTTTGGGGGGATTGGGGATTGCGTTGAGACGTTGCGAACTGAGGGGGTGACAAGGTGTGGTTTCGGAACACTCAAGTGCACTGCCTGTTTTGGGGGGTATGCCTTTCCAGAGTACCGATTGTGCTAGGGGAGGTTGCTCTCAATGATGAAGCTGGGCTGTAGTCATAAGGTGCTGTGGTTGCGGGGTCTTGCGGCCGAAGAATTACACAAACCGCTTACTTTCGGCTTCTCGTCGAGGGCCCTACTGCAAGCCCTGCGCACCCACAGACCCCAAAACCTGAATCCCTCGCTATGACCTGAACATCAGTGCTAAGTTGCCAGTATGCATATAGGAACTGATAAGCTTTTCTTCGTGTGGTAGTTGGAATTTACTTCCTTCACATCCGATGAAAGCCTGACCGTAACTCCTAAACCCTAAACCCTAAGCGGTTGAGGACTCAGAGGCTTAGGGAACCCCCAAAACCCACAACCCTGAAGACCCCCCCTCCCCTCCAGCCGTCCTTGCTGCACAGCAGCCGGCGGTGCCTCGACACAAGCTCCATGTGGATCTTCTCAAAGCTTTGTTTGAGGATTCGGCAAGGGCTCTAAGTGAGAGCTTTGCAGCGGTTTAGAGTTTAGGTTGAGGGTTCTTGATTCTGGGTTGTTGTGGCGATCTCGAGGCAAAGAACGTGCCTGGATTTCGGGGGCTGCTAGCTCCGGAACCAGAGCTCCTCTAAGCAACAGTAGCAAACTAGTACCCTGAACCCGAACCCTAAACCCTAAAGAAGATCCGCTGCAACGACATCAGGACAATGCTGTCAAGACAAGTAACGATGACACCCACCACTAGCCGCAACAGTGCTCATCAATGCAGGCACAGTGCCAGAGTTGTTTGAATTGCAGGAAGTAATGCGGATGGACGTAGCAAGAGTCACGCAGCAACTGTAAGAGGGACAGCTATCGTCATGAATACGTATACGGATACGTGATGCTGCGACAGCCCAACACATGGTCGCCATTGACAATCGTCATTGCCATCCCTCTCATCTATTGCAGAATCATAATTGTGAGCTGCACCCAGAGCAAGCCCTAAACTTCCTCCCCGCCCCCCTCCGCCCGGCTTCTGCAACAGAAACCTCTTCACCGCCGCAACAATGCAAAATCAGAGCCTACGAACAAAATCTTGACCCAAAATTGCTCCACCCCCCTCCATCGCGGCCCCCCTTCCCAAAGATAAAAGGGCCTTTAAGACCTAAAACAGGCCCAGCCTTCGTCTTGCACGGCGCAGGCGCCGGCTGCCCCGCCAAGGGATCCCGGAGCCTAGCACCGGCGGGCGGCGCCTGGGAACGACAGAAGGGCCCAGGAGCTTCTTAGGGTTCCTTTCAGTTGTTTGGGGGTTTCGGGGTTTCGGGGTTTAGGGTTCAGGGGTTTAGGGTTTAGGGGTTTAGGGTCCTTTTTTGGGCTCCCTTAAGGGATCTATCTGGGTTTCTATAAGAGTATTATAAGTTAAGGGTTCGATATGGGGTTGAATAGGGTCCCTTGGTAAAGGGATCCATTAAGGCTTATAAGGGTTTCTACAAGGGTACTCTAAGCAAGGGTTGTATATGGCTAGTTCTCTAAATTAGGGTCCTTTTTGGGGATCCTTTTTGTGAGGCTGCCGTACTATGACCCTAATTTGGAGAACTACCCATAACATGTATGATATGTATACGATATGTATACCATGGTTTAAGGATGTTTAAGGCTTTGCATAGGCTTTCTATAGGACTTACAGGACTTTTGGGATTTCTAGGGCTTTACTTATAGGGAGTGTAAGGTTTCATACAGCGCTTATAAGGCTTTGGAGGTTTTCTTTGAAAAAGTGTTGTTTAGGGAGGGGGGCTCTGGGAGTGAGCGTTTCGCTCTCAAGTCTTGTGGCGCTTTCAGGGGTTTGACCTTTATCAGCATATGGGGGGGGCCTTGTGGGGTTAATAAGGGTGTTGTATAAGTATTTGGGTTTGTAAGGTGATACGGATATGTGTGTATTTCCTGCATTTAAGTAGGGGTTTCGCAAAGGTTTCGGCAGCGGTCTACGAGGAACCCTTTTTCCGGGTTTTTCTGCGGGGTCCCGTGATGGTTTAGCGGGCTTCGGAGGGGCGATTCAGATGCTAGAGGTTGGGTTTACGGCCCTTGGGTTTTGGAGTTCGGTTTAAAAACCGGTTCTCACGCATGAGCAAGACGTAGAACACACTGGGATCGTCAAGACTCTGGATATACACCCGATTCCCGGGTTTATTGGCCAAATCGTTCACGTCGTAATCGGGCAGCGCAGAGAGCAGGGCAGGGCAGGCGGCCAGGGCAGTGCAGTGCAAGGCGGCCCAAAAGCACAGAGTTTGGCCAGCTGCCCTACCGTAGGGCTGGAAGTCCGGGAGACTGGGGCCAGGAATGGTCAAGGATTCTCCCGATCTTTGCTGAGCCGCAGACGCCAGCAGATCTTCCAAATCATCCTCCCTTCGGCGGGGTGTTCCGACGCACCACACAGCTCCACCCATAACGCACGTAACCACCCACGATGGGTCTGCATCTGGCAAGCCAGTGATTCCAAAATTTCTCAGGTCGGTCACCATCAAGTCGGCATCGGTACTGCTAGTCACGCTCTGTGTGAGTGGCCTTAACAGGGTTCCGCTAGGGGTTTCTTTGAGGGATCTATAGGAATCGTTTCGGGGGTTCTGGGGGAGCCTCTTTGGTTAAGATTCAGATAGATAAGGTCTTGAGCTATCTAGGAAAACCCTAAACCCTAAACCCGAAGATTCGACTATTACATTTCGGAATTCTCGAATAATACACTTAGGAACTAGGCAGGCACGTACGTTTCTCCTAAGTACTGGAGTCCAGGAACCACATTAACCCCTAAATCCCCTAAGCCCTAACCCCAAAACCCCTAAACCCCTAAACCCCTTAATAGGGTTTAGGGTTTAGGGTTTAGGGTAGCCTTAAACCCCAAAACCCCTGAAACCCGGAACCCAGAGCCCTCAGCTCCGAACCTTCAACCACTGAACTCCGGGGTCTCGGATCCCCCAGCTCCGAACCCCGAGCTCCCTCGACCCCAAAGCACCGAACCACTGAACCCTAAACCCCAAAAGAACCTAAAGCCTACACGCTGAACCCTAAACCCTAAGCTCTAAACCCTACACCCCTAAACCCCAAAGAACCTAGACCCTAAGCTCTAAACCCCAAGACCCTAATCCCGAATTCCCCTCCACCACACAGTTTCGTGGTGCCTTCGAAGGAATCTGCTCGTTTGGCGGAGGTTTCGGTATCACGGGGGCCTGGTGAAACGGTGTGGGCTTTGACTTTTGGGTTTCAGAGCCTAGGGCTCAGGCCTTTGAGGGGGCTTCCGGGTGTCAGGGCTCCAGTGCTTAGAGTCTGGGGTTTAGGTTTCAGGGTTCAGGCCCCTAAACCCCAAACCCTAAACCCTAAACCCTCATGGCTTAGAGTTTGGGTCTACGACTTTGGGTTTAGGGTTTCAGGGTTCGGGATTTCGAAGAGGTGGGGCTTTTGGTTGCAGCGCAAGGCCAATCTAGAGGCCTGCTCCATCTAGATCGGGTTCGTTTCAGGGTTTAGGGCTTTTAGGGTTTAGGGGTGTTTTCCTTTCAGGGTTTGCTGATGGGTTCCACAGGAGATTGGAGTTTTGGGGTTCAGGGGCCTTGACAGCGCCCTGGGTCTTTTGCACTACAAATAGAAGTACATTGAGAACTACGGTTCATGATATCAATCCTGCCTTACCCATAATAAGAAATACACCATAATTCCCATACTTAAGGGTCCTTAAGGGAATGCAGGATTGAGACGGATAGCTTGATACCTTAAGGCCTCGGGATTGTGCCTTGGTTTGGGGTTCAGAGTGCTTCCCGGTGTGGAGAGCTGGAGGTGAAGGTCCCGCAAATGCTTCGCACAACCTCAATTCGTGAGCCGGGGGAACCCTACTTCCTAAACCATTCTTTCCACCCGGCTGAACCCCTAACCTTAAACCTGACTTGCTCATGCTCATGGTTACAGATCTCCAGGTCTAAGCACGAAGCACCTCAACGAGGTGCCCCAACGAACCGAAACCAAATCAAAAACCCAAAGCCCTGAAGCCCCCTACAGCAAGCCTTCAAGCCCGAAATCCCCCCAGTGCTCAGTGCTTGCCACGGCACTGGGCCGGCGTAGACCGGCGGCGCCTTCTTTGGAATAGCCGGCTTGGCCTCACGAGATTTTTGGCAAGGGGGCCGGTTGTTCGTGTCTGTGCCGGGAGACGAAACCCGCTTCCAATTTCGGAGTTGGGCTGTAAGGGCCTTAGAGGGCCGGAGTTGAGGGTTGTGGGCTTTAGGGCTCTAGGGCTTTAGGTTTTAGGGTTTCGGGTTTAGGGTTTGGGGTCTGGGGCTTTAAGGTTTCCGGTTTCAGTGTTGGGCTGTTGTGAAGTAGGGCAACGGCAACTGTTGGGACTCGCTCTGGGTGCCGACTAGGGCTTGGGGTTTAGGGCTTAGGGCTTAGGGCTTTTAGGGTTTAGGGTTTAGGGTTTGAGGGCTTTTAGGGTTTAGGGCTTCGGCTTTTAGGGGCTAGGGTTTAGGGTGTGCTTATCATCCCTGAAGGATTCATCTTGCGATCTGAGTTTGTAAGTTGAAACCCTAAATAAACCTCAACCTATGAACGCTAAACCACAAAACCCTGGGAACTACCAAAAGGCCCTAACCCCAAGAAGAAATGGAACCGGGCCCCCAATGCCAGTTCGTGAAGGGAACCCCATTATAGAACATGGTACCCTTAAAGGGAACCGTATCATCGTAACCTGTTCAGGGAACCCCATGATAGAACCCGACACCCTAAACCCCAAACCCTAAAGTCTAAACCTCTAAACCCCTAAACCCCTAAACCCTATAACCCTAACCCCCTACAATACCCTGAAAGGGAACCCTGTTATGTGATTATGGAGCCCACGGGCCGCGGACCCGCTGACCTCTCAAACTTCGACCTGAAAGGCTCCGGTCTGTGGCAAGGTTTCAGGGTTTAGGGTTGAAGGTTTAGGGTTTAGGGTTGAGGGCTTAGGGTTTTAGGGTTTAAGGTTTAGGGCTTTAGGGCTTAAGGTTTAGGGTTTAGGGTTTAGGGTCCTCATCATGCACCGGCGGCACTGTGCCGTTCTCAAACCAGGGCCGCTAGCCTTCCCGCCGGAACAGCATATGGGGGTTTCCGAAAATAGGGGACCCCAGTATAGTACCCTAAATAGTAGGATCCTTATGATAAGGACCCCAAAATAAGGTACCCCGAATTTTCGAAAAGCCCCATATTTCCTTCTTCAAAGGCCCTAAACCCCAAACCCGCTGAAACTCCTGGGCCGCGTCCCGGTGCAACGCATCGGGGGTGAAGTACCGGAAGAAAACCCTCAAGGGGCACTACAAGGGCTCTAGAATGGAAGAGCAGGGTTCCCTTTCAGGGTCTGCTTACTTTAAGGCAGAGAGTCGTGCCCCAAACCTACATCCCACAGGCTAGAGATCGGGGCTGGGCCTGGGGGCTGCTCGTCTGCACCGTCGAAGGCGGTGCCGGCTGGGCCATCGATTGCGTGGGCGGGGCCTCTTCTTTTGACTAAAAGCTTCCAGTAGGGCTACTATGGGGCAACTCTGCGACTTTTGTAGGGCTTAGCATATAAGGCAGAGGGCTTAGTCTGCGAGAGCTAGAGAGAGCGGTATGCAAGCTCATCCACAGGTGACGTGCTTGTCGCAATACGCAGTATAAAGCTCAGCTGCCGACTCCTCCATGCCCTGAAGAACAAAGAACCCTAAACCCTATACACCCTAAGCCCGAAACCCTAAACCCTAAACACAGCCCCAAATCCCAAAAGACCCGGGCTCTGGACCCTCAAGAAATCAACCCCAAAGCACAGGTCCCCGCTAGAGCGGTGAAAAAGCCCCACGACTCGGAGACCGGCTTCCGGGTTACAGGGTCCAGGGTTTAGAGGAGCTAGGGTTTTTTAAGGTTTAAGGGTTGCGCTGTAAGACTTCTGTCTAGAGGGTTTAGGGCTTAGGGCTTCGGGTTAAGGGTCTAGGGCGTAGGGCGTAGGGTTTAGGGCTTCGGGTCGAGGGTTTAGGGTTTGCCTCGTGGGCCTGAAGGTTTCAGGGTGGAGGTGGTTGAGATAAGAGATCGGGGAAGGCCCTCGGGTGAGGGGTCAACAGACAAAGCACCAATGTGGGTGTTGGTACTATAGAATCAAAAATAATTAATAGAATAGAACAGAACAGAAGAGAGTAGAACAGAGTAGAACAGAATAAAGTAGAGCAGAGTATTGCATGAAATAACATGGCATGCTGAACGTTCCGCCGGAGCCTGTGAAACCGCACAAAGAAAGAAAGGCCTGCTACGTAACCCTAAGCCGGAAACCCAAAATCGAAAGCCCCTGACGAGACCTTGAACCCGTAGACCACTCGCGAAAGCCGTCTGTCCTAGAGATGCGAGTAGAACTCGTATATACCGGAACAACCGTATCGGCCATGTAAGCTGCACATGAAAAACCCTATTTCGAAACCAAAGAAACAAGAATGCTACAGCAAACAGACCGAACAAGCAGCCCTAAACCCGAAACCCTAAACCCCAAACCCTGAACCCTAAACCCTAAACCCGCGCCCCGCGAGCCTGAAACCCAAACCCGGCTCAGAGCCGGGCCTTGAACTGGGGTGGCGCAGGCTTCGAGGTCGGGGGACCGTCCTGTCACAGTCTACGCGGCGCTTTCTGGGAGAAAAAGCACCAAGGCAGGTCTGGGAAATCGGAAAAAAACTGAAGAAGGCTTAGGGCTTTGGTGTGTTCAGGTGTTGGTTGAGTCCGGCTTCCAGGTTCTGGGAGTAAGCCTAAAGCCTTAAGCCTAAACCCTACACACTATAAACCCTAAACCCTAAACCCGAACTAAGTGTGTTGGATGGCTTCATAGGAGTTTTCTTGAGGGTTCATCGGCTTGGTTTACAGGCCTCGGGGTCCGTCGGGCTGTGGGAGTTTCAGGCTGGGTAGAAATCGCTACTACGAAGACTACTACTTGGATTGCTAGCCCTCCGTCTGCTCAACGTCTCGGCTCTCAAGGCTCAAGATGTAGGATGCAGTAGGCAACTTAAACCCTATAGACCCTAAACCCTAAACCCTAAACCCTCTAGACCCTAAACCCTAAACCCTAAAACCTAAACCCCGAGGGTGAGGGCTTAGGGCTTCCCGAGCTAGAAGGGCTCAGGGGCTCAGAAAGATTCCATATGTAGGGTTTAGGGTTTAAGGTTTAGTGTTTTTTTTTAAAGCACCTTTTTCCGTCAGCACTCCAACAGAATCCACTCGGGAGCAGAAAGTGCACAGCAGGGTAAGGGTTTAGGGATTAGGGTTTGGGTTCATTGCTTAGGCTTCAGGTTTTGCTTGTTCGTTGTTGGAAGGCTCCTTTTTTCAGTCCTCAGACTTCGGGCTCAGGGTGCATGGGTTGAGAAAGCTTGGTGTAATGTAAACCCTACCTGGACACCGAAAGTATGTAGAATAATAGCCTTTTTATGGGTCTTAGGCCATTATTTTACCTACTTTTGGGGGTTTAGGTAAACCCTAAACCCCAAACCCTGTAACTCAAGACTGTCAGCCGCCCCCCACCTGCGTAGGCAGGGGCGGCGCCGGAGGTCGCGACGACTCCTTGGGCCTTGGTTAAAGTGCTGAGTCCTTACAGGGTTCCTAACGACTGCTTAAATGGCTACTTCAGGGTTCCTTAGCAGAAAAAACCTCTGCTTGCTTTAGTTGGGGCTGTGGGTGGATGCGGGGCATGAAGAATTTGAGGGTTTAGGGTGTAGGGCTTCGCGGTTGTCGGACTTCGGGGGTTTATTCTTTCGGGCTTTTACTTGAGGACCGCATTAGGATCGAGCTTTGGTTTTTGAAGGCATTGAACCTCCACGAACTCCTTAGGGTTTAGGGGTTTAGGGTTTAGGGCTTAGGGGTTTAGGGGTTGAGGGTTTAGGGTTTAGGGGGAAACCGAAAAGGGTCTAAGGATACTATTCGAAGGATCCTCCAACCCCTCAGCCAATCAACCTTAAAGCTGCTGATTCGGAAACCAAGGGACGGCCACTCACTTGCACCACTTGGAGGTGCCTTGTGTGTCGACGGCGGTGCCTTGTAGAGGCTCTCCTGGGTGGGGCGACTGTTGGACTCCGCCTTTTAAAGGGCTTTTGGGGCCTAGGTTTAGGGCCGGCGATTTAGGAATAAGGGTTTAAGGTTTTTTGTTCACGCCCTTTCTCCGGGGGTTTGGGGATTTCGCCTTGGGGCTTTATGTCTTAGGCCCTAGCCTTCACAGAATAGATTGTGCATGAGCTGTTGATGTGCATGAGGTGTTGATCCTGGGGCATGTGCTGTAGAGTGTAGGGTTTGAGGTGTCGAGCCTGCTGCCCATGTTCCTTTTGGTGCTGATACTGTTATACATCGATGGCCCTTCGACAAAGCCTAAGAAGCTAGTGGTTTGGGATCTCAGAACCTCAAACCATCCTTGCCGGCCTGAGACCCTGAGACCCGGAGCCGCAAAAACCCAAACCCCAAAAGCCTTGAAGCCCAAAAGCCTATAGGCCCTATACCCTACACCCTACCCAGGCATGCGAAGAGATCTATAAAGTAGAACATGTCCCAAAAAGTCCTACTAGCATCTTCACCCGCACAAATGGCAGGACAACTTTTTGGGGTGCTGGCTTCTTGCTCCCCGCATAGGTCCGGGATTGATCTTGTAACCATTGAGCATATGTTCCAACATGGAATGCATCCAGGTTCCTGAATTGGCAGCACTCTGTCGTTTGACATCCCAACTCAACATGATCTCATCGTCGGACATGGTTAATTCACGAATGATGTCGTCCCATCCGTTCATATCTTGTCTGCCAACATATCTTGTCTGCTAAGGGCAAATAGACGACAGATCTCGGGCATATCAGGGACGCTCTGACGAAGCAGATGCACCAAATCTGCTTGGTATCGAAAATCCATTCCCAAAAGCATGTTCGCGATGGACGGCAGGCTGACAGACGGATTCAGGTACTCGGTTCGTGGCCACTGCTGTCCTGACTTCATCTTTGTCAACGCAAGATCTGGCTGGAACTCCTCCGAATAATGGTGAATAAGTCCAGTTACCTTATGTCGCGGGCGGTTCACCAATCCTATCACAGGTCGTGTATATGTGTGTGTGTCAATGCAGCTGAGCGGCACTGCACGAAACTGTGGTTCCGTCGTAGAAGTAGCGATGACCATCAGATTCGAAGCGGAGACGTGCATCACGTGGACAGGAGTTGACGCATGCCAATTCTGTACATGGGAACAGACTTGAAGTGCTCTCTGTCCCGTGTTCTGGAGGCACCTGGAACACAGGATCCCGAGGAGGTTCTAGCAGGACAGAGCCGACCACGGTTTCCAAACCAGCAGGCCATCCACCTCACCGAATTGTTACATGCAATCGCATCAAGTATGTGGCACTAAGACAGGAACTAGACATTACAAATATGGATAACCAAGATACTCTCATTCAATACAGCCTCATCAACATCCATGGACGCTCTCTCACATAGGCCGTTGGCTTCCGCACCTGACACCAGTTTCACTGTGGTGGTATACAGTGGAGGCTGGAATCAATGACTACACAACGATAGAACCCAATCGATCAGACCACTGGACGGACCTTCATCTGCGACTCTGCTGACGTCCATCTGAGATGGCGCCTGCAGTACCGAGGTTCACGGCTGGGCATGGTAGTGTCGCATAGACATGAATGTCACTATATGTGTATGAGAACGAAGTAATCTCGATCAATGCGAATTATGCTGCTGAGACACTGCACCACCAAGGAAATCTCTGCCACAAGACACTGTGGATGTACCATACGTGACTCGCATCACAGCTTCAAATTGTGTGAGATCACATTGGCAGGGATGAATCTCCGTATGCTCGTGGCTGCGATGGCTGAGTCCGACGAGGCAGCAGTCGGCACTCAACGCTCTCATCGCCGTAAAATGTCCGGCAGCAAAGAGAACGTAGAGTCCCGGCTGGCTTATCTGCGAGTCTGCCACGACGTCGATGGTGTACCTGGGACACTTATGTCACGGTTGTTATTTGGTCATCCCGACGTGATCGTGTGGATCTGTCTTTATGCAGCCCAGCAGCCCGATCCTTGAGAGGATTCGACGTCCATCAGCAATGGCGTAGAAGGGTCCGTCCCTTTCATACGCTACCTTCAGTCCCAGAGACCTGAAGGCGTCCAGTAGGCAGACATCACGCAGTCGACCTCATCAGGGATTACAGAAGAATGTGCCTCATATCCCTTATTTAGCGACACATCTCATCCTACAGTGTCGTCAACACATGACGCTCCTTCCAGTACGTTTGAACTATGAGCTCTGCGTCTCAGTGGACTTCGGAATTAAATACGACGCCTTCTGTGACTGGCATCGACATGGAAGTCTTGGTATCCCGTCGCAGCGAGGATCCCGGTGAATCCCAGATTGTACAACGCCACGTCATAAAATTTCACATACTGACAGGTCCCACCTGGACGTACTCTTCGTGCACACCTGCTTCACACGTGGCGGACCCCTTGTCCTGCAAAGGGATTATGTAAGGATAGACGGGATAACAACACCACAACGCAGGTGTCCTTCGGATTGCTGGCTTCGGCAAAGTGATTTGCCCAGTGCTGGGCAATATGCAATTGTGCAGGATGATGTTGTCGCCTTCAGCTCAGGGTAAGCACAGAACGACATACTTATGTAGAATTGAAAAGACGAATGCTTGTGAAGACCAAGTCACACCAAGAGGGAGTGTCAGATGACTTGCGGCCAAAAAGCAAGAAGCCTCTCCCTTGGACTGTGCGGCTCTCACATGTGTGCATGATATCAATTCAGAGGCTCATATCCTAAATGCGTATTGGGAACATCTTGGATTGACGGCATGATCCTTCAGCTCGGACTGGATGTAGTCGTCATGCAGATCCTTGCAGGGCCTTGCTGGAGCCTGTCATGGTCTCGGAAGCCCCCTGCCTAAGCCGCCAAGGGCTCTCATGGAAAGATTTGTTCCTAAACCCTTACACCCCTAAACCCTAAACCCCAAAACCGCCCCAAGCCCCTAAACCCCAAAACCGCCCCAGCACCTAAACCCCTAAACCCTAAACCCCTAAACCCCCCAAGCCCCTAAACCCTTGTCCCCTAAACCCCCCAAGCCCCTAAACACTACACACCCTCTTTGGGAAAAGGCCGGAGATGCTTGGAGCTTTGGGGCTGCAGGGTTTCGCTTGGAGCCAGCAGTCTGAGTCTAACCTACCTACCTTTTTGGGGTTTAGGGTTTAGGGTTTAGGATTTCGGGTTTAGGGTTTAGGATTTCGGGTTTAGGGTTTAGGGTTATATAAGTCCCTAAAAAAGAAAGTAGGTCCTTTAGCTGCAAGAAAGCAGAGGAACCAAAGCGGCGTCCGAAGTCAGGGTTATAGCATTTAGGGCTCTGAGGGTTCTTCGGATTCTTAGGTTTATTCGACTTAGAAGGACTTTGGGCTTAGAATCGCGTCGGGCGTCTATGTGTCGCCACAAGTCTTTCAAATGTGGGCTTTGTGGGTTTTTTGGCGAGTTCCTCTTGCCTTGTTTCATAAGCATCTACCAGAACAAGAGTTTGAAGAGAAAAGGCAGAGCTATCTGAAAGCACTGTCACGCCAGAATGCCGTCAAGGCCGAGAGACACTGACTGCAGAAGACCCACAGCCTCAAGCCCAGAGTCCTTATCAGCAATCTTATAGGACCCTTAATGAACTCTTATCACACCCCTGAACCCTAAACCCTGAA